>BQNB010011934.1:12433-80283 GCA_026074375.1 Tanacetum coccineum
TAGGACTCTTAATATACATCTTGTTATTTACATTATGTGATTTAGCAAGCTTAATTTGACAACCGTCCTAATGAGATTTATGGATGGTCTCTTTTGGCTCTAGACTCAATAGTGCACTTTGGTTTTAGTGATCGGAGGCTGGATCTGACTGCCACCTTTTCAATATCAACTAACTCGGAGTGAGAAAGTCAATAGAAATACGTGTAATCTATGTGAGAAATGAAACAAGAGTCTGTTGAGAGACCTTGAGTGGGTAGGGAGAGTTATGCATAGCGTCACTAGGTCCATGACTGTCTTTAATGTCAGACAACAACTTAGTGTTTCTGACAGTTTATGTATTGACCCGGTTTCTGCCTAAGTGTATGGAGGGCTTCTTTCTTTTCACCCTTTATCCGTACATTTCTTTTTCATTCTTCAACCCCTTCAATGCTTACCAAGACTTCATAACTAACACCTTGTTGTGTTTGTTCCAGTGTTAGCTCCATCTCAGTCGGCATTATTCCCAATTCTCACTTTTTCTCCTTTTGTATCATACCTAAGGACTTCTACACTATCTAGTGGATATCCCTGGGTAGATCCCTCTGGTTCTGGTTGCATCATGGGATTTGAATACCTATGCCTAACCACCTTATAACTCTATAAATTTAAGTACATGGTCGGTCTTTAGGGTATTCCATCACAATCAAAACCAAAATCATTGAAAAGTTCAATCAAAGTGTTTGATATAAATATCAAAAGATTTACACTTTGAGAGTTTTTCATCATCACTAAAAAGCTCCCCCTTAACATGTGCACCATAATCGTAGTACATGTTACGTGTTGGAGTGCACTGAGTCTATTTTATATGATCATATAACAATACAATTAAGATTCAGTTCAGTTTAATCACATTTTCTCCCATTATCCAAAATGTTAATCCCTTGATATTTTGGATATCAATTGATTAAACGTTCAGGGACAAAATGTTACATAATCACTATAAGGAACATTTTAATGCTCCTCCTCAAGTTTGGAGGGTATATAAGACTGTGTTGAGTATAATAATTTGAAATTTTTTGAATTTACTAAGAAATTCTTGAAAATTTTATACTCGAGCACACCTTATTGTTACAATAAGTCTACACTACTTATATACAAAATCACAAGTTTATGATATACGAAATAACCTTTGAGATATGAACACAATATGAGTTCTTTGTAGCAGTCTGAGGTCAGTTTCGTAGAGTCTACCACCAACGAATTTCTCCAAACACCTCATCATCCTCCTTTCCTTTAGCAGCTTGTTGATGTTCTTGATCATGAAATGAGCTCTTTTCTTTTCCAATGTGCCCCCATCTTCTCTTCAGTAAGTACTCCATGTTGATATTCTTGGTAATGTCTTCGAGCGAAGAGAGAAGTCTTGTTAACGTGCCATCACTGAACTTATACAGTTCATCAGAGCGCATCAACCTGTTCCTCTTGTAGTCGTCGACATAAATGAATCCTTGAGGGTCTTTGTATGGAGTGTACGGGTGCCTTTTTCTGAGATTTAGTCTTGTAGTATCAGGCTTGGTGACGTTGATCTTCTTTTGATAACTTTTAACTCCAAGTTAAAGATCCTCGACTCGCTTCTGAATAACCAAACTTCTGGTGAACATCCTTAGGGCTATTGCGAAGTCAGCAACATCATCCCCTGAAAGATTTGTGAGCCAATTCTGAACAACAAGAATTAACATATCCTCGATATCATTAATCCGTAGTCGTAGAAAATCACCTTCCTTGAATTTGTATAGTATGTTATCAGCTCGTCTCACTACAATCTCTTCCAAGTACCCGTATCCATGTTTCCTCATTACCTTGACGTGAGTGACTACTAGAATACACTTTGTAGAACATACATCTCCTCTTGATTGCATCCCTCTTGCATATGCATAGAAGGACTTACGTTGTTATCTCCAATATGAGATACCCCATAACGCATATCTATCATAAGCAACTTTAACAGGACTCCATATGTTTGGAACCATGTCTTCAATGCCTGGTAGATCATACTTAGCGGCCTTTGTCTTGGTAGTAGACGTCGTGTATGTCATAGTCGAAATTCCTCCTTGTAGATACTTGAGATCATTGTTGATGAAGAATTCGAATGGTACTCTTTGACGTTTTCCACGCTTGATCAAAGGAAGGGGTTTGGAAAGATCAAATGGATAGTCACCACCTTCAGGATTTTCCCAATCAAGTTTTTCTGAAAGAGCTTTATAGCATTCTTCAAAGTCATATTCTAATTCAGCATAATTAGAGCGTGTGCCTTTGAGTAGTCTGAATGCTGGTCCTAGCAGGATTTCTTAAGTTAAATTCTCAATTTTTAGCCAATTCAAGATGTATCCAGAGAAGTCTATTGGAGTGCTCATCAATTCATCAAAGTCCTTCAACGATTTATCAGTAGAAGTGGAAGCTGCTAGAGTCATCAACCAATTTTGAGTTGGTCCTTCCTGAGTAGTCTTGCCAATATCCAGTCAGGGTCAGTGGGTTCTTGAGGTGGTGTAGGTTTCTTGAACCAGTCACGTCTAAAGGCAGTCTCTTTCCTTGGTTCATCTTCATTATCACCCAGATTCTCTTCTTGATCTTGTGGCATATCTGAGTCTGCAACCTTAAACACTGGTTCCTCTGATTGAACAGAATTTCCAGAAGATTTCAGTTGAGACTTGGTGCCTTTGGAAGAGCCAGACGCTGAATCTTTCTTTTTTTGACATGTGGTTGGTTCAGCATATTTGCTTGTCTTTCTCTTCTTTAACCCTCGGTCTGATCCAGGGGAAGGGTCTTTATCTTTATCCTTGTCTTTTCGACCACGCTTCAACGAAAATAAATCATAAGAATAGAAGAAATCTTTGTCGAGAGCGTAAGATTTTTTCAAACCATCATAGCAATCTCGGTGTTCGGGAGCCGTCAGATATGACTCACTTTTCTCCATCTTGTCGAGAAGAATCTTCTTTAACTCAAATTCAGTAAGTGTAGAAGCAGCCTTATAAGTAGATTGTGGTTGAGAAGACACCTTTGCTAGAGTAACTTCATCACGTGATTCTTTAATCAACTTTTCGATCACAGGTGGGGTGAAGTTAGACACTTCCTTGGGTAGAATCTGAGGCAGCTGATCTTTTACTTGCTCTTTGATTCTTGCTGTGAGAGACTCTGAAAGGAAATTCATGAATTCTTCTCTAGTTTCTCCCAATCTTGTATCTAGATGTTCATTAACTAAAGATGTCACTTGAGTGTGTAGAGGGTCCTTTTTAATTTTAGCAACTTCTTTTTCTAATGCTGTTATTCTATCGTTAAATCGAAAGACTGATGTGAAGTCAGGAAGTGTAGTTGGAGGATTTGTAGCTTCAGTTGTTGGCGGTGGTGTAGGAGTTGACACAAGAGGTGGAGGAGTGAAGGTTTGTAATGATTGAGGAATGGTTGTGATGACAGAAACAGGTATAGGAAGGAGTGTGGTAGTTTAAGTATTTGGTAGCTCATGCTTAACTAGAACGTCAAATGGAGAAACGATTTATGCATCAGTATGAGGAATATCTGAAAAATTTATGAATTTTGATGCCAAGTCGGATGAACGAGAAGAACTAGTAGCAGGAACTTCAGTCTTCTTTGTAACAGTAGAAATTGTCACATGAGCATCTTCCAGGGTTTACAACAAGGGGATAGGCAAACAAATACAAGGAAACAAAGTGATATACCTACATACAATGCAAAGAACTGATACACATGCAAACAAGATACACACACTCTCATATACCACATTGACAATAGGCAAACTAATGAAATCATGGCAAACACGTAAGATTTCTAAGGAAAATTACACCTAACTTAATCACTCAATGATAAGATAGGGATAAATTATACTTAGATTAGGTTATTAGGTTGAATTATCAGATAATGTGATTAAATTCAATTAGAAAACATCAATTATATATCGGGGTTAGTTGTTTTGGATTTGAGGTTTGGCTGGTTTGAGACCCAATGGGACCTCCATTATGTAATGATTTGAAGAGGTTTGGTTGGATTTAAGGCTTGAAGGTTGCGGTCAGCCTGCTTTTTTCTTTCATAATTGCTTGGACAACGAGATTTTTGTGAAAATGGGTCATCATATTGTACAAGATTAAAAATGGGTATGAAATGGTACATGGGAGAGGTATGAGAAAATGGGTGGGTTTGATGGGTTGAAAACCACCGCCGGTGCTTTGGGTGGGTTTGATGGGTTGAAAGCTACCGCTGGTCACCGGAGTTGTAACCACGGCCGATGGTCGCCGTATTGAGTTTCTTGGGTAGTTTAAAATCACTGATGGTCGCCGGAGTTGAAAACCACTGCTGGTCGCCGGTGTTGGGATTTTCGGTGTGACAGGATTAGTCGATGTGGACTGGATTTTATGATAATGATTTTTTTGTTATAGATCTCAAAATGGGTTTCTTGATTATGGGTTGGGAGGATGAGAACAGATCTACATTTGTAGTATGTTTGTGTTTTGTGAATGGATGTTATGATGTTGTTGTCATTAGTTGTAGTGATCTGGGTTTGAGTTTTTTTTTGTTTGGTTGTTGTTTTGATAAAGTTGATTTTAGGTGGGGATGATGAGTCTTTTGTATGAGGGATGATGGTAAGGATGAAGATAAAGAAAAGATAATGATTTTGTAATATTTTATTAGAAAAGCTTGTGAGAGACGCAAAAAGACCAAAATACCCCTCTCTTTTTTAGACTTAACGAAAAAAGTTAACAACCATCCAAAATAGGGACTGTCGGGGTTACAAGTTTCAAAAATAGGGACGGCTGGTGTATTTAAAATGAAATAGGGACGAAATTTGATGTTTGGTATAAACCATAGGGACGAAACATGTAATTTTTTCTTCCAATTATTTCGAATAAATATAAAAATTGATATACAAAGGCTAGTGCCATAACGCCACCTTACCCCCCCTCTAATCATAACATCTAACATATATACTCCATAACTTGTAACACAACAAAGAGACAGATTGTCACCTTAAAAAGTGAAAATATGTTATTTGTGTGTCAAATAGTAAGCACGCGACCTGTGCATATTTTCGCAATTTGAAATATATTGCAATTCTTTTTGTAAATAGTTTTTACATTTTAGTAGAGATCAACATGCCACAAACAACCATTAAAAGTTAGCTCACTCAGATTGTGGGTTCAATCGGCCCACAAACGGATAAAAAAATGTTAATAGTGCAACCATTACCAGCTAAACTGTGACAAAAAACCCTCACCATTTTGGGCAATGTTTTTTCTACTTTTATCATGTGTTGTTATCTCAGGGGATAGCAAGAGTTGGTACCTGGGATTTGTTTTTCGCTGCTGCTTGGACCCTCGATGGTTGTGGACTGTTGAGTTCTCAAGATCCAATATAATCTCTTTTCCAAATGATCCTTTTCAGCTACTATTAATAAAAGAGGATGACCGCTGCTGCAACATTAGACAAAAGAACCGAAATTAAGAAACAATTTGAGGTACCACAATTTTACTTTCGATGTAAATGAAGAAAACCCTGATGTATTATTAGAAAAACAAAAAAAGCAAACCTTAAAAAATTGCCAAGTTTTTTGTGATGCTCAATGCTTCCACAAAGAAACGGTAGTTTCCATTACTTCACACTCAAACCGGTGACAGCTAACACGTGCTATAGAGTGTTTACAAAAAAATTTCTATAATGAAGAACCATAATTGCAAAAGTATCATGCTCAACAGAAATAAATTCATCACTTTACATGTAAATCACAAAAATAAATAAGGAAAAACAAACCAAGACTCTTTTCCTCTTTTCTCCAATCTGCTCACGCTCCCATAGCCTTGATCTTTAACTTTCTTCTCGTGCTCTTTGCTCAGCCTATGCAAAGTGGTCATGATTTGAGAACTATTAACAATATGGTACAGAAGGTTACCATAACATATCAACTATAAATGGCAAAGGAGCAGGTAGGGATGGCAATGGGTCGGGGAATTTCGGGGATCGTACTTACCATCCCCATCCCCGTCCCCATCCCCATCGGGGAATCGATTTACATCCCCATCCCCATCCCCAATGGGGATCGGGGATCCCCACGGGGATTCGGGGATTTTTCGCCCTTATAAATTAAGCATAAAATTACACAACTAAACGAAAATATAAAGAATTGACCTACATAATGTCTTAGAACGCATACGTTGTACATAGTTTGATTAATTAAAATGTCATTCAACTTTAAAGCATCGTAAATACTAAAATATCACATATACTATATAAATAAAATGGATCGAATGTGTGTATTCGGAAAAAATATTAGTTGAATAATATATAGTTAGTACTTAACATTTTAAAAGTAGTCGATTCATTAAATATGGCATATACATACAAATATACTTCAAGTATAATATTTGTCAATACTTACTAATTTATACATATACATGTACATGTAGTATTAATATACAAATAATTTATATGTTCGGGGTCGGGTACGGGGCCGGGGATTTATGTTATCCCCATCCCCGCCCCATCCCCGGTTTCATAATTCGGGGATTCCCCGTCCCCATCCCCATCCCCGGTCAACTCGGGGATTCCCCAGTCAATTCGGGTTTGGGGATCGGGTCCCCATCGGGTACGGGTTTTATTGCCATCCCTAGGAGCAGGCAGGTCAAGTATAATCACATAGACTCTTATCACAAAAATAATCCAAGATATGTGCTTACAATTCACATATTATCATGCAACTAAGAGTTTGAATTCTAGTATTGTGATAAGTGATAACCTTCATGTATATAAATTTCATGTTACATAAGTAAATAGTATCTGATTCATAAATAAATTCAGAAGACTTGCAACAATTTATGCATGTCCACAATCATTGATGCTTAAATTAGGTAAGATGGAAGAGAGACACAATCTTCGCATATACGCGTCTGAGCCGAAGAGTTTCATGTCTTCTTTTCTAAATTTCAGAAAATTAACATGTAAAATAACATTCAATATGATCTAACATCAAGAAAGTGCAGCCAACATGTATTAGCGTGTGCATACACATTAAAACATGTATGTATCCATCGACTTTCATGAATTCTAGTTGCTAAACTTAATTTCAGAATTCAGATTAATACCTAAACTCCCACTTTTTGCAAGTTGAACAACACTCAAAGAAGCCGAAGAAAAAAGATACAGAAGCTAGCTCGTCGCTTCAAACGTATTCAGCCTCATAGCTCCAAACCTCCAAAGCGCATATCTAACAACACAAAATATTCCAAATTTAAAAACTAAATGGTAACTAATGGGAGGTGTCTTTGATAGCACTTTCAAAATGTATATGCATGTGGATTACAAATGCGTTAAACACTATTTAACCATCTTTATTAGCCTTTAGAACTAACGAAAAATATAACCTAACTATGTATGTGTAACTGTAATTGAAATCAGCTCAATTTTCCCACTGTCCACAAAGCTGTTTCACCTCAAAAAAATTCGAACTCTACCTATAACACGACCATATTTAGCACTTGTAGACTTGTAGTCATCATGGATGAAAATTCCTAGTTGTGTTAGATACTTGAAGCCTACGGAATGGTCACCGAGAAACAAAAGATGAGTTTCTATATGATTTGCTTTTATCAATATTCTTAAGAAATGCATGTATAAATATATATCTACCTTATACGTTAGTCAACAAAATTAACTGAATTTACGGTATAATCCTAAAAGTTACTACTAATCATTTTGTTGCTGTGGAAGGCAACTGATTTTGTTTAAACAAAAAAAACTTAAAGAACCTTACCACACTTCCGATTCTATTATACCCACAACCCCTATTTTCCGTTGTTTCTCCGCCGTCAAACACATCCTAATTCCTCCTCTATCATCTTTCCTGATACAAATTAGAAGATGCCATCAGCAACACCCAAAATCCAAATAAAAACCAATGAAAAAAAAGATGGAACCTGATTTTATAGATTAAACTTCGAAACCTTCAAGAGCATAAATCAATTCACTGAAAAAGCATTTACACTTTTAATTTTTGGACACCAACATCGTTACTTTCCGATAGTTCGGGTATCTAAAACTTATGAAACCAACAAAGGAATCAACTTTCCCCAAATTTTCCAAATTCCAAAAAAAAAACCCAATAACCTTAATCAAAGCTCTTTATACAAAAGAGTAACAATATGTAATAAACAAACACAAAAATTACAGGTGTAACAAAAGCAAACCGCAAGACCTCAACCGCGACGAATCCATCTCGGTTCATAAAACCGTTAAACTGCCAATAAAACATTATATCAAACACCTCGTGCACAACATGAACATAACAACTTCAAATTTTAAAATAACCTTAGCAGCAAATAATTAATCGATTTCACTACATAACCTTGTTAAATTATTAAGGAGAAACTAATTAACTTACATAAAATTTTGAAGGCTTGTTTAACAATAACAGTAACAATCGCGGCAAATTCTTTTGTAAGAACCCTAAAAAACCCCAAAACAGAAATCATCCCATAGGGATTGGCCTTTTTTTTCTTTGGCCTCTAAATGCAATATCAAGTTGGGGAAAGAAGGGACAGGAAATTGGAATGATTGAATGGATCATTGATGTGTGTATGTGTGTGTTGTGTATGAAACTGGAATGAAGAGATACGTGTTAGAAGAGAAATTTGTTTCATGGCACGTGTATCTTTGGGCCGGGTGAGACTAAAATGTTGTTATGAAATGGGCCAGTCAACACGGGTCATGGACACCCGGATGGGTCGGTCGGGTACAACCCGAATGCAACTAGAGTTCTTGATGATTGTTTATATTTATAATTATAATGATAAGTAGAATGATAAAAATTCAACATAGATCCAAAATTTAGCATAGACCCAATGGACCAATCATAGTCACTTATTTTTTAATCAAAATAATAAACCCACTTTTCACCTTTTTTAAAAATTAAATATCTCACAAACCGTTAATCGTTACGCAAAACAAAACATATCATCGCGACGAGAATTAAATCATCTTTCTATAGAGGGGCACTTCTATATATTTTCGATGAAAAAATTTTCGAATTTTTTTTAGATACGTATTTATGAAATCACATGTGATTTGTATCACAAATCACATGTGATTTTTTTTTCAGACGTGACTGAAAAAAAAATCGAAAAAAAAGTTATTCGAAAGTATATCGAAGTGGATGTCTACTGAAAGATAAAAAAAAATATTCGTCGCGATGGTGTATTTTTTGTCGTTTGACGATTTACCGTTTGCAAGATATTTTATTTTTAAAAAAGAGGTGGAAAGTGAGTTTTTATTATTTTGATAAAAAAATAAGTGGCTAGGATTTAGCATAGACCCAATGAACCAATCATAGTCACTCATTTTTTAATCAAAATAATAAAAACTCATTTTCCACATCTTTTTTAAAAATTAAATCTCACAAACTGTTAATCGTTACGCAAAATAAAACATACCATCGCGACGAGAATTAAATCATCTTTCTATAGAGAGGCACTTCTATATACTTTAGATGAAAAAAAAATCGATTTTTTTTAGATACATATGAAAAAAATCACATGTGATTTGTATCACAAATCACATGTGATTTTTTTTCAGACGTGACTGAAAAAAATCAAAAAAAAAGTTATTCGAAAATATATCGAAGTGGATGTCTACTGAAAGATAAAAAATACTCGTCGTGATGGTGTATTTTTTGTCGTTTGACAATTTACCGTTTGCAAAATATTTTATTTTTAAAAAAGAGGTGGAATGTGAGTTTTTATTATTTTAATGAAAAAATGAGTGGCTAGGATTTAGCATAGACTCAATGAACCGATCATAGCCACTCATTTTTTAATCAAAATTAATAAAAACTCATTTTCCACCTCTTTTTTTAAAAATTAAATATCTCACAAACCGTTGATCGTTACACAAAACAAAACATATCATCGCGACGAGAATTAAATCATCATTTTATAAAGGGGCACTTGTATATACTTTCGATGAATTTTTTTTAGATACGTATGGAAAAAATCACATGTGATTTGTATCACAAATCACATGTGATTTTATAAAATCAGATGTGATTTTTTGAAATCACATGTGATTTTTTCAGACGTGACTGAAAAAAAAATTGAAAAAAAAGTTATTCGAAAGTATATCGAAGTGGATGTCTACTGAAAGATAAAAAATACTCGTCGCGATGGTGTATTTTTTGTCGTTTGACGATTTACCGTTTGCAAGATATTTTATTTTTAAAAAAGAGATGTAAAGTAGTTTTTTATTATTTTGATGAAAAAATGAGTGGCTAGAATTTGTTCATTTGGTCTATGCTAAATTTGAGTCTATAACTCGAGGTAGAATTGAAAGATAGAACAAATTTGTTTCTAGGCCTTTATGAGTTAAGATCAATATAGACCCAACATTTGTCATAGACCCAATGAACCAATCCTAGCCACTCATTTTTTTATCAAAAATAAAAAAACCCATTTTTCACCTTTTTTTTAATAAAATATCTTACAAACGGTAAATCGTCACACGACAAAAAATACACCATCGCGACGAGTATTTTTTATCTTCAGTAGACGTGTGGAGCCGCATATACTTTCGAGAAACTTTTTTTGGATTTTTTTTTTTCAGTCACGAATTGAGAAAATCAATATGATTCGTATAAAACTAAATCATAGATGATTCGTAAACGAATCATAAAGTAATTTCATAAAATCATATATGAGTTTGTGAATTCCGACAAGACTATTTTTCAATTTTGGTTTCAGTCACGAATGTGCGAAAATCATATATGATACGTTTAGACGAATCATATATGATTCGTACAAACGAATCATATATGATTTCATAAAATCATATATGTCGAAATGAAAATTTACTACTAATTACTCGTTTACGTTTAATTTTACATTAAACGTTTTTATATTTTGTGATTATCAAAATGTAAAGATGTGTAAAATATTAGTAATGTTTTTAGGCATTATATTTTATCAACACAAGATATTTTATTTTTAAAAAAGAGGTGGGAAGTGGGTTTTTTTTTATTTTGATGAAAAAATGAGTGGCTAGAATTGGTTCATTGGGTCTATGCTAAATTTTGGGTCTACGTTAATCTCAACTCGAGGTGGAATTGACAGATGAACAAAATTTGTTTCTAGGCCTTTATCCACTCTTCGAAGAGAATACATAACGTGGAAAGAGAATCACTTTTGATTCTTCATTTTAATTCCAAGAAACAAGCAAACATATGAAACGCCCTACATTTCTTTTCTACACTTTCCATTCTAGTGTAAGATACAATGACATAATTTTTTTTGTTGAACCTTGTGAATAATATATTAGCTCAAAAAACACGTGTAAAGGTTACAAGGTACATGGACATGCCCATAACCTATACAAAAGAAAACCATAAAATAGAAACTATAATGCTCATACAGAGACTTCTATTCTTCACAAGTATACACCACAACAACTACATTTCCTAAACCAATAAAGTGAATAAGAGATAATCCTAGGAAGATTACACTTACTCTGTGTTATCGAGTTCAATTTTGAAGGAAAAATAAAGGAAAAGAAAGAAAATTGAAGTAAATTTGTGTTCTTGAGTTTTTTTTAAGGAAGAAAAAGAAAGGAAAAGAAGGAAAATGAAAGGAAATTTTTGACTAAAACTTTCCTCCCAAAAATGGGAGGAAATGGAAGGAATGTAATCTTTTACATGTTAAAAGACATAATTAACTTTATTTCTTAACTTGAAACCTCTCAAACATGGATATAATTGTAATTCAATCAACTTGTTTCCTTTATTTTCCTTCAACTCAAAAACACAAAATTTTTCTTTCATTTACCTTTCTTTTCCTTTCTTTTACTTTCTTTTCTTATGGTTTAAAACTCGAGAACGCAGCGTTAAAGCACTCTATTGATAGGCCTCATTGTTGTGTAAGCACTCAATCATGGACTACATTTCCCTCATGAATGTGTTCTATTGAACACATTGCAACTCCCTTCACAATGCTTCAAAAAGACAAACATCCATGAAAAGGCTTCATCATATGAGGAGCACTTGTTACCTAGCTCTGAGAGGATTACATCTCCCCTTTAAAGACCTACCTTATAATCCAATTTTGCAGACCAAATCCTCACAAAACAACCTAGGTAACCATATACAAGAGGCATCATCCACAATACCAAAGGCCCAACCATCTTTATACCTCCTTTATCCACAGACATCATCCATATTTGCAGCTTCAAGAAACCTTCAAGGACTCTTCATTTGTGCCTGCTAAGAACTATACCCGATTGTCTTTCAACTCTGCAAACTGAATACTGTTTTTGACTTTGAGGCTCATTAGCTTTAGCTTAATCAAGTTTAAAACTTTTGATAAGATGGTAAATTTTATGAAGTTTGTTATTATAAATCTAGAACTTACATAAAATTGAAGAATGAAGAGTTGTCTTTGGAATTTCTTACTATACATCTAAAACTGTAGAATCTGCTTTTTATACAACGAGGTATTAGGCAGTCGCGCGTTGTTGTGGAGCATAATATCCTATAATTTTTGTTTGATATATATTTTCGGCGTCAAAGTTACAATTTTACAATTTTCGTAAATTTGTGAAACTTTATCAAAAGTTAGAAAAAATGCAAAAATTGAAAAGATATCTGTTATGAATATAGTGCTTTACGGTGGAACCTTTTTAATATCATCTATAAATATATGATATTTTAAATTTTAAATAAAACATATTGTATATATTATGCATATTTCTTATGAATATACACGAAGTCCGTTGAAACAAACTAAACAACTATGGTTAACAATTTAATTATCCTTGAGAACTTGCATCCTCAGTTATTGCATCAAGATACGAGAGCGAAAAAAAGCGTCCCTAGATATTCTTTAATTTTCCACCGCAACTGTAAGGTAAGAGCAATATAGTTCCTTAACTTCCAACGCATGGGAAAAAATAATCCAAGCTTCCAGAGATCATTTAGATAGATAATGATGATGTTGATTGATGAGGTGTCATTTTATACACTATTTAGGGGTCATTTAACCCCCTAAATCATGAAAATATGCCCAGATTATGTGCTTAATCGTTTGTTTTCAGGTTTTTAGCACTTGGATGGCATTTGGAGGAAATACACGTGACTTGGGCTCATTTGGAGAAGAAATGGACAAGACTACGACTCTACACCATTCATCTTGAAGAATTATGCATACAGAGCGTGGAGACGGCGTCACAGGCTTCAAGCGACGGTGTCAGGATTTTCATGGTGGTGGCGTCATGGATTTGACAACGGGGTCAGGACGTAGCCGACTTAAAACGGCTCTAGAAGATTCCACTTGGCGACGGCGTCACGACTACAACACGACGTCGTCGCGACGCTTTTCTTATATATACAAAACCGAAAATAGGGTTTTAAGTGTGTAACTTTGTATAACTTTTAGGAGACGAACCCTAATCATTCTAGCAGCTTTTAGGCCGTCTTTCGGGCCTCAAAGCCCTATTGTAACTGACCTGAATCCATGTTTTAATCAAGTAAGATTGTTTATCTTTAATCATTTAATATGTCTATGTGTTGTTTGATTGATTTATGTTCTTGCTTTCTTTATAACATGCTAGGCTAAACCCTCCCTTGTATTTACTTATGATTGTATGAAACTTAGATTGTAGATCCTTTTAATGTTGCTTCTTGTGATGGATGTGCGCGTTAGGCTTTAGAAAACTAGCCATAAGATATTAAATTGGCATAGACGTCTAGGGAAACGCGAGTGTGTAGATCTTAGGGGCCTTGTAATAGTCTTCATACTACCTTACTTGTGTGTTGCCTTAACGGAATATTAAATAGACAGTGGGTTCGTGTAGTTCATTAATGACTTGAGAAATAATTACACAGATCATCACGAGTGTGACAAAGCAACAGGATTAGGAGAAGCAATCTAAGGAGTAGTACAGGATTAAGTAAATACATATTTTATCATAAAGTTATCACTAGTAGTTTAGATTATATTTAGTTTAATTAGTTAAACACACCAACCTCTTAAACCATGATTTTTACTGCTTTCTATAAGATAAAAATACAAAAAGAATCTTCTCTCAACCCCGTAGACCTCTGTTAGATCTTGATCGAGCCTTCCCAACCTATTCCCTTAGAGAACGATAACAACCCCTAAGTCTTGCCTATACTACACTACATTGATTAGGTGCACTGTCTAGGGAATTGTAAAACTTCTTGTTGAAGTCTAACGACAACTGCGTCATTGATGATGACATTGTTATCATCAATAGCATCCTCATCGTCTAACTCAACGATCTCTCAAAGCCTGGGCTATTTTTCCTCAAATCTTGAATGTTGAAGAGATATATCGCGAAATATTGAAGCAAGCAATAATGAATAACATGATGGCCATTAGAATCCTTGATGTTTATGAACCCCGCGCCAAAACCTGGTTCCATTTGTTGCTCAAACCCATGGCAAAGCAGTATATATTTACCTGCTACATGTTCCAACAATGTGACGCTTCCAGCTTTCGCTTAGCAGAGCTCCAGCGGCTCAGCTTCCGTTTGAAGTAACATAGCAGATGTTTTCAGAACCTCACGCTAAAAACCTGGTTCCATTTATTGCCTGAGCCCGCTTCATTTATGTTTTTTAGTTTACAGGCAATTACGCACTCGTATCGTAAAGTATCTTTCAATGGACTATTTTTAACTAATTAGTGACTAACCCAAAATATTTTCAGGATGATTGTAGCACGATTACCTATAACGCCAAATGGATCAAAATTGAACCCTACCTCAAGCATTATACACAATCTCTATATTGATTTCTTCCAGCCTCCACACCCGTACATTATTATAGCCATTTGAGATTTCTTGGATAGCTTAAATAAACATTAAAACAACTTATTAATAAATGAATTAATAATTGTAACACTTATGAAATGACCAATTTTGAACACCAGATATACGCATTCTATAAAATCTTCATCTATAAATAACAACATCAAAAGCAGGTTGCAAACCTAAAAAGCAGCAGCTTATTCAAATCAGAGGCGCATAATCAGGTATACAGGCGGTGCAACATACGAAGCATGACAAAATTGCATTGATAAACCTGTTAATATCGAGTAAAAAGAGTATCGAACATTACACACATTAAACACTTAAAGAAAGGGTCTGCCACCATGAATAAGAGTCTTTAGAGTATATCTAATAAGATGGTAAGATATGACAACGATGACGATAGAGATAAATGTATATCAGTTTTGAAAAGGAAAATTAGTAAGTCCATTTTCTGATAGTAATTCACATTCAAATCGACAAAAATCCAAGACTTATATAAAGAGAGATGAGAAGGAAAAAGAGGACGCGGCAAAAGAATTTGTACAAAATATACTTATACGACATCCTCATCTTCTTTCTCATATCTCTTTATTAAGTATACCATATCAACGATATTTTATTTGCATCGATCTGAATGTTGGCTGCTATGAAAGAATATGCATAATAATTTTCAATTAAAAAAAACTATCACATATATGATCATACGATAAATACATCAATCACAAAAGATAATAAGATTTGTATAACTAACTATTTAGATGTAACCCTTGGGTATTTTTTAGTCATGTAATGTTCTATTTAAGTCCTTTGACTTTCTAACTTTTACTGTTTTCTGTTAGCAATTACCGCGTTGACGGTGGTCAATATATATTTCCTTTAGTCAATAAATCTTTTATTTCATATATTATTCCTTTTTAAAGGTTTACAATCTAAATTGATCACTTTCTGGGAGGTTTGTGCAGTAAACGGCTTAGAATATCAAACAACGCGTTCTGGCACGTTCGTAAATGTTCAATACTTAATTTAAACCAAACTAAGTATAAAACATATCGTGTGAATATTCTAAGTTCATGGAAATGTATTTTTGAATCCAATAAAAATACTAGAAAACTTCGGGTCACATTTTAAATCACAAACTAGGAGCGTTAGTGAACCCGACAAGTGACGAAAGGCACCTAGGATCCCCCTAGGATGCCAACCAGTTCGAACCCCACAAGGGAACCACAAGGCTTGATTTTAGCTGGTGTGTTCCCTTGGTACACCATATTGTCCCATTTTGATTCCAAAATACACACACTTCATCTCATTTTGAAAACACACACTACACATTTTCTCTCTTCCTTCCTTTATCTCGTCCGAATCCACACAACACACACACACTTTCTATTTTGAATTTGATCAAGAGACATGAAGGTTTAAACATTTTCGGATTGATTCCAATAGGCGTGGGTATATAAAACACAACGTTTGGGTTGTCGGTTTCGTGTCAAACTCGTCTTCAAAACCCTCTTTGTAAGTTATCATTTATTCAAAAAATCTTGTACTTTTAAAAACCTAATGATGCATAGATGTTAGTAGTACGGTCCGTTTTTCTAAAAAAACCCAACACGAAAAATGTACGAAACACCATTTGGGGTGCGTTTGGGTTCGAACAAGGGAAAAAGGGTTGGTCATTTTAATATAGTGGTTGCGTTGGTGAAGTGACTTTATTTGCTTACTATATATTGTAGCTTATTTGGTTTATTGATAAGCTTTAGTGAGCTTATTTTGTGCTTATTAGGTTCGAAAACCAAAAGAATAAAAAAGAAAGAGTTTTTGGATATTTACTTATTTCGTCATATTTTTATAGCTTACTTTGATAGCTTATTTTGATATCTAAAAGCACTACTAGCTTATTAGCTTATTTAAAACTATACGTAAACGATTCACGACCCAATAAGGCCGAATAAACCGCTGCTTATTATGGTCCGACTTATTTTAGTGGCTTTTGGTTAGAGCTTATTTTGATACTTAAGGACTCGCGTGGCTTAACGGTTAAAAAATAAGCTCCGGATAACTTATTTTGGGCTTAAAAGGCCACGACTCAATAAGCTAAGCCCAAACCATGTCTTAGTCTTGGTACGTGAGCCTTGGCTTATGTTGTGGATTATTCTTCTAACTTATATTTGTTAATGGGCTTAATATAAGGCCTAAACCGAATTTAAAACCTAATAATATAGTTTTGGACCACTATTGGGCCTTAAGGCCCAATAAGCGAAAACTAGTCGTTGCACATATTTAAAACGGACTTTTAAAAGTAATACATACTTATATGTATACTAGGATAGTTAGAAGGTCGTTTGGAGAAATGCGACTTGATAATTGTCGCGAAATGTGATTTTGGTCGTTTTGTCGGAATTGATTTGTTTTAGGGAAAATGAGGTTTAAAACCTTGGAAAACGTTTTATAAACGAACGGGTCATGCCGAAATTTTATAAAAATATTTTACTTAGAAAATTTTACAAAATTTCCACTTTCTTAAAATCCGACAAAACGACGAAATAATAAATATTATTATTTTAATAAATCGACCAAAAAGACAAAAAACATATTTTATAACTTTATAAAATATAAAACTCCTATAAATGGTCTAGGTAATTAATACGTGTCCTTACGTATAATCTATACAATTTCAACTATATAACTCGAGGTTACCGGGTGAATTACCGGAATATACTTATTGATATTCGTCTAAATACTTATCAAACAAATAATAACTATCTTCTTAAATAGTATAAGTGTATAGCATCTAACATATATACTCAGTATATCTCCTTCGCGTCTAAATCACCAACCACTAGGCAACCAATACCACTAAAACCAGTAATACGAAAACATTTTCAAAACTCCTATGCATCAAATCCAAATATCCATTTCAAACATAATTCTAAATCAGTCAAATTGCTAGGTCGTGTCTGGAAGCCGTTTTACGCAGTTGTTTGACTATCATATTGTCTGCTACTTGTTATCTTTGTTAAGGTGAGTTCTCGTAGCCCCACTTTTTAACTCTTTTCCGTTGGGGGGGGGAGGGGAAATGATACTCAAAATCCATTTTAAACTGCTTTTTCATCTATGCAAAAACTTCTATTCCTTTTTTAAAGAACTAAAGAATCATTGATCCGGTGGTCGGGGAGACTCAAACCATAAGATAGCCATTATTCTAGTGAGGGAGTAGAGAGAGAAATAAAAGGTGTAAAATAAAATGAAAGTGTAAAATGATACAAAGTCTCAACCCTTCTATGGAAGCCATAAAGGGGTATTTATAGCCCATACGCTTCTAAACTATACATAGTTGCCTATTCTAGTCCATGCGTATGTGACTATGATAAACTATGGTAATTCCGTAAATGTCGTCATATAAAATGAAATCCTAACAATCTTCCCCCATGGGACGATATACGGAATTACTTACAATATTTTCCTAGCAAGTACATAATGATTAAGAATACGAACTTCCATGAAGCTTCCAATGTTGATGATGTCTTCTGTGGTCTTTGACTTCAAGTATGCACTCCAACATGAATCATCTTTGTAGTAACTTATAGGAGAAATACTGTAATAGGCATGAACTAAGTAACCTATACACTTCTCGTTAAGGAGAAGCTTCTGAATTAGCTTCTCCCTAATTCATGTCGTCTATTATTGATTTAGAAGCTTTTAAAGCTTCCCTCCAAACTAGTAATCCTCTATTGAGCAGTTTTAAAGCTTTCTCACAAGCTTAGAATAATTAAGTGCACAACGGAATTAGTAAGATACCACATCAAATATTACTGCTTCTTTAAGAATAAGCTTAGTGATTGACCGTTCGGGGAAAACATTATCTGGATCAGCAATGTATCTTCTCACGCTTGAATAATTCTTCTCACAACTCTTCCCCTTGGAAATTCAAATAATGCATACTAGCTTTCACAAGATATCTCTACCCCTATGTGGTTGACGAAATGCACCCAAAAGCCACAAGTTAAAGCGTTGATTTTCTCTGCGGTTATGACATTTGTCTTTACGACATGGCCTAACAAAAAAGATTTTCAAGAAAGATGACTTACATAAGCTTTCAAGAAAAAGAAAGACAAAGACTTAAGGGTGTGTCTTCCTTCCCCCTTGCTGGTTTTGATACCTCAGAATCAACAAAACCTTATACGCATATATACTTGAATACTTATGTGAAGAATAAATTAGCTCAAGTCTATCCCGTAAGAATCAACTACTGATCAAATATCTACTCATAAACTCTCTCTGACTATCTTTTTACCAACTGTTTTGTAGGCTATTTGAAGTGACCACTGATGGAGTAAACCCGATGAACCAAAGTTGAAAATTTAGTTCAAGTTAACCAATTTATACACCAATTTGTATAAACCTTTCATTAAGAAACTAGAACTACATAAAACAAAATCAATAGCCCACTGTATGTTTACCACTGATGGAGTAAACCCGATATATCAAACTTGAAACTGAAGTAGAATTCCCCGTTCTTGTTACTTAAGCTTGCACTATTGTTGGACGAAATGGTGTAGAGAATTTGTTCACCTTTCAACTCTCTAAGTACTCAATACTTACCCCTTTCACGACATCGAAATCGTAGCACCAGAGTCAATTAAGTCTTAGATATGCACTTTTCTTCCTCCATGATAGTGAAGAAATACATTGCCACACCAAAGTCAATTAAGTCCCGGATGGACAAATCTCTCCCACCAGACAAAGTATGAGACTTTCATCACCGCTTGTGATTATCCACATCATCTTCTGTGTGTGACACTGAGCACTACAACGTAACTCTTTTAAGTGATAGTTATCCAGGTTTTCAACCAACCACCCGACTGCTGACAACTAGATAACCCAAGTCTTCATCTAAAATCTTAAGCCCGAGCAAGTTATCATTGAAAGTCATGCATCCAACCAACTGCGACTTCAAGATAAAATAAGAACACGCCTTCATGAAATGCCACTTCAATCTCAAATAATTGATACCCGATCAACTCCTACCCGATCAAATCCGTAGTCACCTTTAAAAAAAATTTTTAAAACAAAATCTAGCAATTACAAATTTAACTACATGATTTTTTATCTTAATCAGATCCCTGTTCTCGTCACAAAAAATTTGTCATTTGTCATTTACGAAAGTACAAATGTAATCATTAGCAACTAAATATAGCAAAAATCATCCCAAGTGAATCATTTAAGCCAATTTAGTTGTAATACTCTCGTCGCATTGTCCAATTATTATATATTTACACATTTATCATTACACAAAAATTGCACAAAAAAATCTGTAAGGGCTACATGTTCATCGGTGAAACAGTGTAAGCCCACATCGGCTACTCTAGGCCCGGTCGAGTTGTGTTACTGTTCATCGGCCAAAAAAAAAAATTTTTTTTAAATTTTTTATACCGGCGGTTACTGTTCATCGGTCAAAAAAAAAAAAAAAAAAAAAATACTTATTACTCTCCTCCTTCTTTTTGGTCAAAAATAAAAAGAAATAAAAAAAAAATTACGTTTAGTTTTCGATTCGGCTGTGGCAAAAAAAATATATATATATACCCTTTATTGAAAAAATTTGTCATTTTATATGAGAAAAAAAATACTATTAATCTGAGACCGAAGTAATTAAAACCCGAACAATTAAAATGGCTCGCATAACGCGCGAAAAAAACGGTGGTTACTGTTCTTCGGCCCAAAAAATGTTAATACTGTGGTTACTGTTCATCGGGTTTTCCGAAAATAAAAAACTTTTTATCCCCCCTTTTCTTTCGTACAAAATTAAGAGAAAAAAATAAATACGTTTACGACTTTCTATCGGCCTGGGCAAAAAAAAATAAAAATATCCCCTTTATTGAAAAAAAAAATTGTCATTTAATATGAGAAAAAAAACAAACTATTAAACATGAGACCAAAGAAATTAACCCGAACAAAAAAAAATGCCCCGCAATAACGCGCGAAAAAATAACGGCCGCAGCAACGCGCGGATAATCTTTGCTTGTTAAGCCAAAATATCAACACATTCTAAGCCAATTTTCGTATACAACTAGTAATTTTACGCCGCCCATGAATCAATAAAAAGTTCAGCCCATCTAGTCAATGACTCGAAAATCTAGCTCATTAGTTATATGTACACTAAGTCACCAATATATAACTTAGTTACCCTAATTATACTCCCATTAAATCACAACCCTCATCTCTTTGTCTTTCAATACTGATGCAGAGTTACCAACAAAAGAAATTACACCCTTATCTCTCCACAAAAAACTGATCCACCATATTTTATCCAACCTTATATCACCAACAAATCAACTCATAAACACCTTAATCTCATAACCATTTCAAACGAATCAGCAACAAGACAATAATTTGAAATGCGTCACCAACTAGTAACGACAGCTTCAAGATCTCTTATAAAGAGGTCTTAGGTAGGTGATTTTGTTTCATTATTGTTGAGTCTTGAAATGAATCAAAGAAAAATGCTATAACCCAAATGTTATAAGCATTTTCTTTAAGTTCGAATATTAAAAGAAAAGGCTTATCCAATGATGATTCGTTTTTTTTTCGTGTTTGGTCTTGAAAGATCTATGATTTTCAGAATATAACTTGATTGTTGTATCACACGAAAAAAAGATGAAACTGAGATCTTTTATATGTTTCTGTTTTGTTCGAGTCTTGTTGTTGGAAGATGAAATAATTGTTGTGATATGAGGAGGTTGAGGAGAATGGGATTAGGATAGATGGTATTGGATTTGTTGCAAGTGATGAATGGATTAAAACAGAGTTTGTGATTATGTTGTTATGGTCTGTATGGAGTTTCATTGTCCATCTCTTCATCTTTTCTCGTCTTTTTTTATTTGATCTGACTCAGTTGACTCATTGAGTTGACCCAGTCAACTCGGTAATTACCGAGTTGACTCGGTCTGAGTCAGAGAAACATATTTCGCTTATCATTTGAAACATATTTCGCTCCCAAACCAAGTTTTGGGCAGAGTAACATTTTAGAAAGATGTAATATTTCGCTTCAAAAGACCACCTATAATACATATTTTGCTCGAGTCAAAACATGTCATATTTTGCTTGCTTCATGTCATATTTCGCTAGCTTCATATCATATTTCGCTAGCTTTAAACTGAGCCCAGAAAAAGTTTAAAAAACAGATCTCAGAAACCATGGATGAAATAAGCAAAACAAACCAAAAAATAAGCCACGGAGTTGAGTTTTTGAACAGATATATGGACTAGATATATGGACTGATGTGAGATAAAAATTGTGTTAGATTTGTTTGAAAAGATGAGTAAAAGATATCACATTTAGACCACAAAAAAACAGAAACGTAACAAAGGGCAAAAAATGACATATTTGATTTGAGAGACCAACCGGATCCAAAAAGGTAAACTGACCCAAGATCGTAACCGAGGCTCTTGATGCTAATCGTAGAAGTATCAAATCACTTAACAACTAATCAAGAAAGAAAGTTTAAAGAGAAATGAGGGTTGTAGCACTTAGTGAGAGAAAGAAAGAAAAATGTTATTATTATGAATGATCAAATGAACAACCAACCCTCTCCAAGGCATGGAGAGGGGTATTTATACCTTGCATAGGGCCGATGACCATAAGGATAATTTATTTTGACCCGGTTAGCTTGGTAAGTTTTCAAATATTATGCTACAAGCTATACTATTACAACTTTGAAAGTGACCGGGTCTTTTCTCGATTTCTAACAATATCCCCCTAAGGGAGATCACTCCAATTTATAAAAACTTAAGCTTTACATTCTATGAATGTCTTCAATCTTTAGCTCGTAGTCTTGTTATCTTGTTCTTAATCTTGCGAATCTTGATGTAGCAATCTTTAGACTTTTAGGCTTTAGCTTATCTTTTTCATGACATGTATGTGATCTTTTTAGCTTCTTGAGATCATCAACCAAGCATAATCTCTTTTCGTCATCTTGTAATCTTTACCTTATTGTGATCTTGTGACTTATGGACCGGCATGCTCATATTGTTCTTGATGTTGAAAGCAAGTGTAACCATCTTTCTTGATATTCTTTAACTTCAACACTTCGTCACTTTATGGAGGACGTGCGATATCAACTTAATACTTCGTTGCTTCAAGAAAGACGTACGGTATTAGAGTAGCGGAAGTCTTGAAACATGTACTTAAGCTTTCATGATGTTATTACTTATGTCGGTCGAGTATGAGCATGTGGTATTAGCTTTGACTCGTCATCGAGAAACTGCTACCACTGTCAGGGAAATCTGGCTAATTGGGTTAGTGATAAACAAACATTATGACGAAAGTGCTTTGTCTTCCGTCGAATACGGTTGTAACTAATACGGTTCATTGTTTATCAGTATAAATACCTGCCTGTGATAGGGTAGTAATTCAGAAGAAATCTCCTTTGACTGGGTTTCGCAGACCTCATAGCCGTTCTCATTACCGGAGCGTCTCAAAGCAGACAACACGGTAAGAGTGAACCGGTAAGTTACTATCTTCTCGATTAAGGCGTCAAGTCGTGTTCAGCTTTCCTATGTCTAGATACCCTTGTGAGTCTTCCCATGGACATAATATTGAAAATTGATTTAGGAAAATCAGTCGGCGTTTTAAGATGCAAACGGTTTTTATAACTCGAGAGTTTTATGGATTTCAAAATTCATCACCCGTCAATTCATAGTCTGGACCGAATCGATATCCAGTGTCACAAGTTTGATCCATATAACATCTCACAAGTCACCTACCGCAGAGCTTGTTTGATGTTGGCTCTGGAAGGATTTCCATCGTCATTGTGAATACTTTTTAGGTATCACTCTGATGTTCTGCCAAAATCACAAAGATAATGCGTAGGACTCCTGATATATTTCTTGTTTTCACATTGTGTGAATTTGCAAGCATATATTGGATAAGTGTCCTAATGAGATTTATGGATGATCTCTTTTACGGCTCTAGACTCGATAGTGCACTTTGGTTTTAGTAATCGAAGGCTGGAGCAGAATGCCACCTTTTCAATACCAACTAACTCGGAGTGAGAAAGCCTATAGAAATGTGTTTAATCTCTGTGAAAAACGAAAAAAGAGTCTTTTGAGAGACCTTGAGTGGCTGGGAAGGGTTGGGCATTGCGTCATTGGGTCTATGACGACTGTCTTCAATACCCGACAACAGCTTAGTGTTTCTGACAGTTTATGTATTGACTCGGTTTCTGCCTAAGTGTAAGGAAGACTTCTTTCTTTTCACCCTTTATCTTAACTTTTCTTTTTAATTCTACAACCCCTTCAGTGCTTACCGAGACTTCATGACTAATATCTTGTTAGGTTTATTCCAGTACTAGCTCCATTTCAATCGGTACTATTCTCTTATTCTTACTTTTACTCCTTTTTTATATCATACATATGGACTTCTACACTAACTAGTAAAATGTCCCTGGGTAGATCCCTTTGGTTCTGCTGGATCGTGGGAACGAATACCTAATCCTAACCACCTAATAACTCTAAGTAATTACAAACATGGTCGATCTTTTGGTATTATTCTCAGCCTTAAAACCATTTGAAATTGCTCCCTCTCAACATGTGCATTGATATTCAAAAATCTTTAGCACATGAAGGGAGAAACTTGTACTTGAGTCCTTAAAAATTACATCTTTAGCCATATATTTTCATCACATTTTCTCCCCTTATCAAAAATGTCAAATCTCTTAATATTTTGGATATCAATTGTTTCAAATATTAATGGTTTCAAGGAAAAAAATGTCCCATTAATAACAAGCCGTATTAGGAACATTATTAAATGCTCCCCATCAATTTATGAGGGTTATAATTATATTTAGTGTTGAGTGCGTTAATTTAAAAAATTTGAATTTATTGAAAAATTCTAGAAAATTCGTACTTAAACACTATTTATATTGCCTCCTATTATAAGTCTATACTACATATTCACAATATTCACAAGATAAGATTTTGAGATTGGACCTGACGATTAAACGGTACGCGTCATAAGTTTGTAGTCCATCTCGAGTTCCCTTGCACCGACTAATCTCTCCAGATTTCTGATGATTTCCCTTTCTCGCAACTGCTTATCGATCAACTCAACCATAAGACCCGATCTCTTTCGGTCAACAACCGTCCACTTTCTCTTTGGCATCTCTTGGTTGTAATCCAAACGAAAGTCGAGTACTCTTTGATGAATCTCATCTCGAACAGACTTGAGTGTGCCATCCGAGAACTTATACAGCTCATCAGTTCGCAAAACTCTTTTTTGTTTGTCCAGGTCGTCGTAGACAATTCCTGGTGGATCGTATGATAGAGTATGGGGTTTTTTGAATTCAATTTATGGAAAGGTCTTCTGAGGTTTGGTGATGTTAAGCTTCTTTTGGTAACTCTCTACACCAAGCTGTAAATCTTCAACACGTCTCTTCAGGATTAGGCTTCTTGTGAACATCCGAAGGCATGATTAGGCTTCTTGAGAACATCCAATGGCCACAATAAGTCAACAATAACATCTCCGTCGAGGTGGAATAGCTTGGTGGTTGAAGCAGCAAGAAAGAAGCATATCTTCAATGTCGTTTAGGTGTAGATGCAATGAATTTACCACTCATTTTAAACTATAAAGCTGTTGATTAATATTTTCACCCACAATCTCTTCTAAGTGAACATATACTTGTAATTCTTCTACACTTACAACAACTCGATCACGACCGAATTCGACTTAGTAAGATAAACATTTTGCTTGAAAATTTGAGCTTACTGAGATTATTACCTACATTTGCGTCTTTCACACCCCAGTGCTGATTCCTCTTTTCTTCACATCTTTGTCATGATACCATACGTGACGACTACTGATGGTAGCTAATAGAGTAACTTCCACAATGTCGGGACCTATACCTTTAATTCACAAACCAAACCGAGTAGACTATACTGTCCTCCGTAATAAATGTTGTGTATGTATATCCTCTGGATCAACGTCTTCAAATATTCTAAGATCATTGTTGAGAAGTAAGTTAGCCAGCAACGTTCGATGACCTAGGGACCTTGTAAAGAAGAGGCTTGGATAAATCCAAACGGGTAACTTCTCCTCTGGATTTAGGTTCAAATCAAGCTTGTTTTTTAAAGGCATTGAAGCACTCTTGAAAATAGTACTCAAGTTTAATACTGCTAAGAGCATGTGCCTTTTATAACTGATTTAAAGGCATGTCCTAACAAGATTATCCCTGAGTGGAGATTTTTCGATCTTCGAGTCCATTCAACACAACATGGAGAATCCAATAGCGTAGCCATTAGTCCATAAATGTGATACTATACTTTAAGTAGCAAAAGAACAATTGATGAACTAAGTTTGTTTGCGGTTGATCAAGTACAACCTGACGCGTGTTCCCTTCAGGATCAGAGTAGGAAGGCCTCGAGTTTGCTTGAACTGATGTTCGTTGTGTGGATGTTTAATTTTAATATTTATCAGTTCAAGTTTTAAAGTTTCATACTCTGTTTTCCTGACAAACGAAAAAATCAACACTTTAACGGCCAGTTGGTACCTGTCCGTGGTATTTTTGTGGTAAGTAGGACGTGTCGATCACTAAGAGCGAGAAAAAATCTCTTTAAATTTATTAATAATTACGTTACTACTAAACACTAAGTTTCAAATTCTATCATGTTTAAACGAATATACTATTCCTAAATCTAACATGACAAGGGAGGTTTTCATTCAAGCCTGAGAGACTGGCAAACAGGTTTTGTGGTGACTAAAATAACTTAAGAACACAAAAACTAAGACACTAAAACACACGCAAGCAAATTAACAGAAGATAAAAGAGCGGTCTAGCCAAATATAAGAAAACTGTATTAACCATTATTAATCCAATCAGAACGTTGGTTTGTTTATTTAGTGCAATGATTACTTATCTCGAGGCGGCATATCATTCTTAAGATTAAGGCGGTACTTCTTCCTTAAACCTAGACACGTAGAATTCTGTCACAATTAAACGCATCCGCATAAAGCATCCTTATTTGCTGATTATAATCTATCTTAGGGATTAAAGCAATGGTGATCTTGTTAAACCCTAGCTCATAGAGACTTTACCCACTTACTGCTTAATGGCAATTCATACACTAGTAGTCCACTAACCAAGTCTTTACCAATTAATTAAGAACGTACTCGTTGATCCCTGGGTCACCTGCCGGTCCAACTAAGCTCACAATCTAAGGGCAAAGATAGGTCGTTATTTGTGATCCTATTGGTCTAGATGTATAAATCACTATATGGAGAGCTATCCCGGCATCTAGATTACTTGGTCCGTATCACTAGATCCAGTTGAATGATAGGTCGCATACAAAAGCACGTAAACAAGTATAAATTGATAAACATAAACAAGCAATCAACGATAAATTAAGCAATCAAGATAAACAAACCAAATATTCAGAGGGTATTAGCCTTCAAACGTCATAATCAATAAAACAGTAATAATTTAGCCAAGGTAAACTAACCGAGTTAACGAATGATACCAAAAACTGAATGATTACAAGAGTATAAAAAATTACAAGTTGTTTCCTATGAAATTGATTACGTTTTGAGTTTTCTATTTATAAGGTCTGGAAAAAGATCGATACGGCGTATTAGGGATTTCTTGGAGTAGGGACCACATTTGATATCTTCCAAGATATTTTATTTCCATATGGCTTGAATACGGCGTATTGGTCTTGCCTGGATATGGCGTATTTGATCATGTTTCCTTCGTGGTCTTTAGTGAAGTGTAGGCACATATATGTCGTATCTTCCTTGATAGATACGGCGTATTGGTTGTCAGAACAATAATATTCAAATATCTTCATTTAAGCTCCAGAATGCGTGCCTTTTAGTTAACTTTCACCAAGTACTCCATAATTACTGCAATTCTCAAATACAAACGATTAAGTAACAATTCTTTATAATAATTATACAAAATAGGCTAATTACATAGGATAAACGATGCTATAAAATAGACGTTATTTGATGTTATATAGTGCCTATGCACATGGGTCAAATAAGCTTTTGGAAATAAGTCATGATACATCTAATAAATTTTTCAAAACTGATACTTTTATCAAGGAATTAAATGTTAACATCGTGGCTTGTAATTATCTTAACAACAAGATGCTAATAAATCTTTTAAAAAATTTATATGTGCCGTTTGGCATCCCGTTCGACCCTAAATTATTTTTGTTTTCTGGAAAATTTAAAGACGGCGGTTTATACGCTTGAAGACGGCGGTTTATACGCACGAAGACAACGATTTATACATGCTTCAGATCCGGCGATTTATACGAGCTTCAAAGGCGGCGATTTATATACTTTTGCAATCCGGCGATTTATACGTATTCAAATCCGGCGATTTATACGATCCAGCGATTTATACGATCCAACAATTTATACGATCCAACGATTTATACGATCCAACGATTTATACGATCCAGCTATTTATACGATCCAGCTATTTATACGTTCCAGCTTTTTATACGCAGTCTTAAAGGGGGCGATTTATACTTGCTTTCAAGACTAGGGGTTCGTTTGGTAGGATGTAATGAAATATTAAATGAATGGAATAAGCGACGTAATGGAATAAAGGATGTAATGTAATAAATCATTACCCTTATTAATAATGTTTGGTTGGTATAATAAGACATAATGCAATCAATAAGAAAAATACTAAAATGTCCATAGTTAATAAGATGTGTATTTAATGTGGTTAGTTAATGGTGAACTTTTATTTAATTTTAATTACATTACGGACATAATAAAAAAAGAAGGGGGCATATGGAATGAAAAGGGTAGTTTTTGATGTAATGAGTCATTCATTGTAATGAAGAATTACATTGTATAACTGTAAACAAACAAGATTTTTCCATTCAATCGTAATAACCGTTTCCATTACAACTTTCATGGGTTAATAGACAAAGAAGTTACTATACTTTTTCAAAAAGTTCGCCTAAGTTACTCAACTTTCATTTTGTTCACTTGGGTTACTGAACTTTTGATAAACATACACCCCCATAATTTCAATGTTAATCCAAGCAACCTGGACGTATATATTTAGGTAAGTTAAGTAACATAAATGTCATGTTTTTACAAGTTCAATGATGTTTACGTATATTTTTGTAAAGTTGAGTAACCCCAAATGTCATGTTTCATAAGTTTAGTAACCTAAGTGAACAAAATGAAAGTTGAGTAACTTAGGCGAACCTTTTAGAAAAGTATAGTAACTTCTTTGTATAATAACCCCAACTTTCATTACATCATACCAAACACTACGTAGGTGATTTATACATATCTTATGCTAGGCGAATAATTCAATGTGCTTTAGACGATTTATACACTATTTCTGCCAATTTTGGTAATTAAACTGAAATTCGAATTTTGGTTCTCTCATTAACCAAATTCGATAGAGCATTTTCGGTAAAGGCCACTTTCACCTATTTTCGCCAAGAACCAAACTTAAACACCTTCCACAACACCAAAGCAAACATAACACTTAATGCTAAAACGATCATTAAAGATTCACTAAAACATCAAAACGGCTATGGAATTTGGATTTTAATGTCAAGTGATCATGAAGTGTATTTGGTATCCCTTATTTGAGATTGAAGTGGGTTTCACAAAGGCATCTACTTATTTTATCATCAAGAATTCCTTCTACTTTCTACCCATTTTCCCTAAACACCCTCTATCGATTGATGACTTGCTTGAACGTATACAGTTATGATTGAGACTTAGGGTATCTAGTTTCCAGCAGTCAAGGGGTGGTTGGTTGACGACCTGGATAACTATCACTTAAAGGAGTTACATTGTAGTACTTAGTGTCACACGCAAATGCAGATGTGGATAATTTCAAGAGGTGTTGTACTTTTCATATACTTTATAATAGGAGTATAGGATACTTAGAGGCTTTCTTCTGCATCGTTCTTTAATCAAAATAGTGCAAGGTTAAGTAACAAAATTTGGGGAATTTTACTTCACTTTCAGTTTGGTATATCAGATTTACTTCACCAAGTGGTCACAGCAATAGCCGACAGAATATCAGGTTGGTAAGTTAGCTAGAGAGTTTAAAGGTTGAGATATAATCAGCAATTCTCATGGGATAATTAAAGCTACAAGTCAATGGTACTTCACAGTCAAAGTAAAATCTTTCAAAGTTCTTCAATGTCATTCATAACTTTTCAAGATGTTTGCTTAAGACAAGAACTTCTCGAGTATATGTGCGTACACGTCAATGATGCTTTCGAGAGTTCGAAACCATCATGGGGGAATACGTGTATTTTGATACTTTGATGTAATCAGGTCAACTTCCAAGGGGAAGTAGTGTATACTACTTTACTTAGTATGGTTTGTGTGAAGTATTCTACATACATGAAAAGATTTGTTGCTGATTTCTTGCATGTACCCCCGAATAGATATTCACCAAGATCAAATATCATGATACAATATAGAAGCAGTATTAGTTGATGTAAGATGTACACATGTGAAGGATGATTCCTTAAAGGGATAAATTGATCACACTCGGGACTTAGTTGACTTTGGTGTAGCAATTCACATCAGCACTATCCTGGAGGAAGAAAAGTGCATTTCTGGGTCTTAATTGATTTTGGTGCTACGGTTTCAACTTCGTTAAAAGGGATAAAGTATGTACCTCAGGTATTGGATGATTCTTCTACAAAATTCCGTTGCGCACTTTAAATGTCAATGTTAGAAGATTGTTTAAGCTATATCAAAGTTTTAGAATCTGCTCAAGATACGGATGTTGGTTTGGGGGGAAGCTGATTCAGAAACTTCGTCAAAAAGGAGTCTATAAAGAAAGCTTTTCAAGACATGCTGCATGAATTGGGGGGAAGTTAATCCAAGTCATGCATACTACAATGGTTCTAGATCAAGTAAAGTCACAGAAGATCCAAGCTGGAGTACAAGTATCAAGACTAGAAGACAAAGATGTCATCTTCAGCACTGGAAGCACTTTGGAAGTCTTTATTTTGTTTGTATTTGTACTTGATAGGAACATTGTAAGTAATTCCGTATGTCCACATATTGGGGGAAGATTGTTAGCCTTAAAATATGTCGACTTATAAGGAATTACATTAGATATTGTAAGGCGTGACACGTAGGGACTAATAATGTCAAGTTAGGATAGTTATAGTGTCACACGCCTATAAATACCCTTCCATAATTCCATGGAGGGGTGAGGATAACCATTTGTATCTCATAAGTGTGTGTGTTTCTCTTTCTCTCTCTAAAAACACACACATCTTCCATTTCTCTCTCTACATCTAATAATATGGCTACTTATTTCTTTTATCCTCCCCGACCTCCGGATCGTGTGTTTTAGGCTAGAATCTTTATGGGTAACATAAACTAACCGAGTTAACGAATGATACCAAAAACTAAACGATTACAAGAGTATAGGAGATTACAATTTTTAGCTTATTTACTATTCAACTGCTTATTGTGCTTATCTCTTGCTTATTGCTGCTTATTTATGCTTGTTTATGTTATTTGATGCTTATGTATGCCTGCTTTTAGTTTGCAAATCATTTGTTTAAGTTTTCTTAAATTCTGTCTTAACTTAGCTTATTAAGTTGCATAATCTGTTTTAGCTTATTGGAATGCTTATTGGGTGATGAAATCTGTTCAATATTGATGATATAGCTTATATAATATCTGGTCTTTACAATTTGTGGCTTAAATCAGTTTAAAAATTCAAAATCAGGATTTAAAGGGGTGTTTGGTTTAACTGTTTTCATGGGTGAAAATGGGTAAAAAATGCATTTTGACACTTGAGCCAATTTAGTTTAGCTTAGATTAGTCCAAAAATTCAGTTTGTTTAAGTTTTTAAGTGTTAAAACTCAGAATCAAGGTTTTAAGAGTTTGTGGTTTGAATCTGTGAGCTTATAGCTCGTTTTATCTGCTTATTTGATTATGCCTTTGAATCTTGTAGTTTTGAGATGTTTTTGTGTTTATGCAAGTGTTAAAACACCTTAAAATTAAAGTCAATAGGCCTGCATTTTTCATTTTTGGTTTTGTCACATCTGTCAATTTTTTTTTGCTAAGTGTTGAAAATTTAAGAAAATGCTTTTTCAATTGCTTTTTGTGGCTTATTCTGAATTTTAAAATGGTTTTTGAAAGATGATAAATGTTCTTTGAGGTCCAAATTCAATCTGTTTGTAGGTTATATAGTCATAAGGTTCTGTTTAAGTGCTTATTTTTAAGCTCTAAGTTTGGTTTTGTGAAGATTGCCAAAACTTTTTTCTAAAGTGTTGAATCTGTGTGAAACAACTTTTTCATTAAGCTTTTTAAGGGCTTATGTGTGTTTCAAACTCATTTTTCTTTGTTGCTTACTTATCGCGTTTTAATTGGCCAAGCTTTTTGGTGGTATAAACCATTAGATAAGGTTCCATTTCCTAGCTTAAAAATTAAGCTAGAAAAATAGCCTTTTGGCTGTTTGGTTAAACATGTTTTTTGGCCTTTAGCTTATTTGCTTATGATGGCTTATTTGCTTATTGAATTTTCTTACATTGTGCTTAGTTTTGCTTATTAGGTTATATTTAGTCCATTTTAGCTTAATTATCTTAGCTTAGAGCTTATTTGAGCTTAGAGCTTATTTGAGCTTATTTGCATTTTAGTCTAAATTTTTTTGAAGTTTTTAAGCCTTTTTGCACTTCTGTCATATTTAGCTTAGTGTAGCTTATTGTCTGTGCTTATGTGTGTTCCTTTATGTTCAATTAGATATTGCTTATACCTGTTTTAGTTATTTATCTTTGTATTAATATTTATTTTGGCCTTTAAAAAGCCCAAAATAGTTGATTTAGTCTCTTAGTGAAAAGGCTTGTATCTGTCAAAATTTTTCTGCCTTTATTTTTTTGTGTGATTTTTGGTGGTTTGATTAATATTTATTTGTTGGTATTTGTGTTTTTGTTATTGTAAGAATTTATTACTTATTTTTTCAGGTCCTTTAAGCTTTTTATAAAATTATAATATGGGTGTTTCAAAATAAAAACACATTTGGGAAAAAAGGAAAAAAAGTTTGGGAAGGTCAGGGTATTTAGCTAAGTTTTTGAGCAGGTTGGGGCCTCGATCCCGTGTTTTGACCTTCCTCAACCAACACTCTACCCAACCCTCGCTCTTTCTTTCTGTTTAACATCACACCAACAACCAACTCTTTGCCCCTTGGGTCTTTTCTTCTCATTTTCCGTTTTTTAGGTTTGCACTCTTTATTTCCTTTACACCTTTTTGGCCATTCCCCCCATTTTAGTTATAAGCATGTTTTTTTTTAGTAAGTTTTTAGTTTTTTAGTTTTTTTTTTTTTTTCACAGGCAGTCTTATTTAGGATAAAGTTTTGTTTGTCACCCAGTTTACAAGGCCAAGCCTATTTTTTACTTTTTTTTATTAGTATCCAGTAGTAATTGTTTATAGTATTTGAAAGTAGTCAGTAGTAGTGTTGTTTTTCAAGTACTTTTGCTAATTATTTTAGATTTTTATAATTAGTTTAGTATTGTTAAACATTTAATTTCATTTATTTTTAAATTCGTTTTTTTGAATTCAAAATAATTTATAAAAAATCAATAAAAAATTAATTCTTTTTTAGGAAAAGTTTTCTTTTATCAGATTAGAACTTCGAAAAAAAAAATTAGGAAGAATTTGAGCATAATTTAAGCATTTTGATGTGAAAAATAGGACAAGTATACATTCTAATTCCCATCCCCCCACTTAAATTATACAACGGCCTCGTTGTATAGATAAAACATTAAAAACGGGAATTAAAAAGAATTAGAATGAGAAACTCCCCTGATATTTTGCTCGGTAGATTCTTCAAGTTGAGTTTGTGAGCAAGGGTGTGTGTTGTAAATGCGTCTGTATTCCAGAATGACTACAATCACACATAGGATTCCAGATGATTGATACTTCACCAACTTCGTCGATTTCTTTACGGCGAGGTCCTGTGCAAAATATAGGAAAAACATGCAAAATCATATCTCGGGTATCTACGATTAATTTAAATAAGCTAAATAAACTATACAGGAAACTAATACGCCGTATCCATAAACTGGAATACGCCATATCAAGAAACCTGTAAAAAGTATCTAAATACGGGTCAGTCTGTTGAATACGCCGTATTGACAGAACTGACAATAATGTTTAAAGTGCATAAAAATAAAGGACTGATAACGTCCAGACATTCAATACGCCGTATGGTATGGAGCGGATACGCCGTATTGATGTTTGGGAAGACAAACTTGATAAAAATAAATAACAATCCAGGTTGTCTCCCAAGAAGCACTTTTCTTTCAGCTAATCTTTAAGTTAGACTTTTTCCTTCCTTCATTCGGCTCTTGTTACCATCCATCCTTCGTCCATCATGCGAAAGATTTCTTGGTACGTTTGGCATGCATCTTTGCTTGTACTCGTCAAATCTTCGTATTCATCTTCTTTAACAGCAGCATACTCTTCGTCTTGTCCGAATGAATACTTGATCATCTCGAATCTTCTTACAGTGCGAACCGGAAACTCATGAGTTTCATTACCACATAACTCATATCTTTCATCATCTTCATGTTCACTCTCATATTCCCATTTATTACGATCATCGTTGGTAATTTCAAATTCGTCCCAACTTTTCTAACCTTTATTATTCGATTCAACATCTTCATTGATTAATCCTTCCATGATAGCCTTATTTTCTTAAAGCTTCTTCTTTCAGCTTGCTATCCTTCAAAGCATCGTACCATTCTAAATCTTGGTAACAGAGCGTGATTCCTACTATGTAAGCTCCTGGTAAGTTTCCTCCATTACAATATCCATCTTCTCTCTAGCTACAGGTAGGCCACTCTGAACATCCATTTTTATAATTAAAGGGCTTACAGTAATGCACAACCGAAGTTGGTTTAGTCCATACTCTAGTGTTAGTCCATGGTTTTTCGTGCACCCATGGCACGTTTTTGTTCCATTCATAAATCCAATCATCCTTCTATTCGTCATAAGTCTTGAATCCTAAAATATCACTAGTAAGGACATACGGGTCTATCTTGAGTAGGTAATTGAATTCTTTGAATTTTTCGCACAACGGTGTTTCATAATCGAACAAGTTTGTTTCAATCCTAAAAATTTCACTGATTTCTCGTTCATCATCCTGATTAGTTTCTTCAAGATCAAAAGTCTTTTCATTTGTTGGCTCAACTTCATCGCTTCCCAATTTCCAGTAATCCCACAATGCTCCTTTAGTGAATACATCCATCGTCATATAGTTCACAAAAATTGAGGCCAACCAATTTTCAAACTACGGATTAGTAGGGTCTCACTTAATTATTGGGGTGTTAACTTTGCCAGTGCGGGAAGGCGGGTAATATTTTCCAAAAAATTTATCAGTCAAATCGACCCAACTAGTAATTGATCCTTTAATTCTATCAAACCATATCCATGCATCTCCAACCAATGAGATTGGGAAAACAACAACTCTAAGTTTATCCTAGTTTACATTCGGTAAATCAATTGGGTCAACAATTTTTAGAAAGTATTTGATATGCTCGACCGCGTCTTCTCAATTAGTTCCACTAAAGGCATTCTTGTGCAGATCATCAAGGAATTTTCCTTTTAGCTCATAGGCGTTCTTTCCATTAACTGTAATGTTTGTAATCCCTGAATAGTAATTTGCTTGGTCATTAGTCTCAAATCCTTTAATATTTGACTTCTTTTCTTTATCTGCTATTCTTCAGTCGACTAGCTCTAAGAAGCACGATCTGTTACAAAGGTAAAAATATCAGCATGATTTGTTCTGAAGAAAGATAAAAAATTAGGCACGGAAATCAAATAGAACTCTCAGATTCTGAGTCTGTATCAGATTGTCAATGGAACTGAATACGGCGTATTAATCTTTTTTAATAAATACGTTGTATTGGATAAGAAAGTTGGATACGCCGTATCCAATGGAAGTGGATACGCCGTATCAGGTTATCGACCAGAACAGTGTATTAGAGAAAACAATTAAACACGCAAACAATTAAACACACAAATATACAGAATATACAGAATTATACACTAATCTAAATTATACTAATTCTAAGGGTTAGATCTAATCTAATTTTAAAAACCAAAATATCAAATAAAAATCAAGATTAAATTTTCACTCCCCGGCAGCTGCGCCAAAGACTTGATGTGTTGTTGTGTGGTGTTAATTTTATGAATTCAAGTTTTAAATTTATATTTTGTCGACTTAACCAAAAACAACACTTTAACGGGCAGTGTACCCGGTCGGTGGTAGTTTCGTGGTAAGTAGGGTGTCGATCACTAAAGGCGAGAAACAATCGTTCAATTTATTAATATTTTGGTTATCTAAACTAAGTTAATTATATTCTATGTTAAACCTATTCTAAACCTATGTTAATCCTAAATCTAACGGATAAGGGGGGTGTTCAGCCTGAGAGGCTGGCACCGGTTTGGTGGTGACTAAAATGAACTTAAGACACTAAAACACACGCAAGCAAATTAACAGAAGATAAAAGAGCGGTCTAGCCAAATATAAGAAAACTGTATTAACCATTATTAATCTAATCAGAACATTAGTTTGTTTATTTAGTGCAATGATTACTTATCTTGAGGTGGCATATCATTCTTAAGATTAAGGCGGTACTTCTTCCTTAAACCTAGACATGTAGAATTCTATCACAATTAAACGCATCCGCATAAAGCATCCTTATTTGCTGATTATAATCTATCTTAGGGATTAAAGCAATGATGATCTTATTAAACCCTAGCTCATGAAGAGTTTACACACTTACTGCTTAATGGCAATTCATACACTAGTAGTCCACTAACCAAGTCTTTACCAATTACTCCCTCCGTCCTAAAATTATAGTCCACGTTTCCTTTTTGGGATGTCCCAATTTAATTGTTCACTACTAAAAATAGATAGGAAAGTTTGATCAAGTTTACCATATTACCCTTACTTGAAATTATAAAACTGTCATTATGCTAAAAATTAAGAAATAGAAAGCTGTAAAAAATGCACTTTTCATAAACTGTATGTTTTTTGTCGGGGGACAATAATTTTGAAACGGAGGGAGTAATTGAGAACGTACTCGTTGATCCCTGGGTCACCTGCCTGTCTAACTAAACTCACAATCCAAGGGCAAAGATAGGTCATTATTTTTGATCCTATTGGTCTAGATGTATAAATCACTATAAGGAGAGCTATCCCGACATCTAGATTACTTGGTCCGTATCACTAGATAGGTCGTTATTTGTGATCCTATTAGTCTAGATGTATAAATCACTATATGGAGAGCCATCCCGGCATCTGGATTACTTGGTCCGTATCACTAGATCCAGTTGAATGATTGGTCGCATGCAAAAGCTTGTAACAAGCAATCAATGATAAATTAAGCAATCGAGATAAACAAACCAAATATTCAGATCTTCATAATAATGGCTAATACCCGAAGGTATTAGCCTTCAAATGTCATAATCAATACATGAGTAATAATTTAGCCAAGGTAAACTAACCGAGTTAACGAATGATACCAAAAACTAAACGATTATAAGAGTATAGGAGATTACAAGTTGTTTCCTATGCAATTAATTATGTTGCAAGACCTCTTCTGCTCTTCTTCTCCTTTAAAAATTGACTTTTATGGTTTAGGTATCGAAAATATGATTTAGCACACTTAAAACTCGTTTTTGAGTTTTCTATTTATAAGGTTTGGAAAAAGGTCAATACGACGTATCGAAAATCTTTGATACGGCGTATTAAGGGTTTCTTGGAGTAGGGACCACGTTCGATATCTTCCAGAATATATTATTTCCATAGCTTGAATACGGCGTATTGTCTTCCTTGGATACGGCGTATTGATCTTGTTTTCTTTGTGGTCTTTTGTGAAGTGCAGGCACAGATACGCCGTATCTTCCTTGATGGATATGGCGTATTGGTTGTCAAAACAGCAATCTTCATATTTCTTCGTTTAAGCTCCAGAATGGCGTTGTCCTTCTTTGCTAATCTGCACAAGTACTCCATAATTTCCGCACTTTCTCAAATACAATACGATTAAAGTAACAATTCTTTGCATTAATTTATATTTAATGGTTAATTTTCATAGGATAAAATGATGCTATATAAATGACGTCATTTGAGTGTCATCAAATAGCCCCCAACTTGATCCTAATTGTCCTCAAGTAAGCCTTGTGAATGTTATAAAATGTATCCTAAGAATTTTTTTTTTAAGCATTTATTTGATATAGAACAAGTACACACAAATCCCTTACGAAATAAGAGATGCAACACTCAAAATCACTCAATTATTCTATGTGGTAACTTTTAACTAATTTCGCTTATTTGCTTAGTGTGACGAGTATTCTTCATAGGCTTGGTAAGGATACACATTCTCCACCACTTGAGATAAGGAGTAACAAGTTTATAAGGTTAAAGGGGTTTTTATTAACTAGGGCTTATGTTGATCAATTTCTACAATCTTCACCAATGTACCACACCAACAAGGCAGCTAAAGCACACATACATGGCTGTAACGATGGAATAGATATGTGTGCTCAATCACATCCTCATTTGAGTTTAACCAAGGGTTATGATGAAGAATGATATAGGGTAGGGATCTTCTAACTTTCACCAATAGTAATAATTCCAACAGGCCAGTCTTGAATCTTGCAACATAGGCCGTAATGAGGAATAGACTGCTTGTTCGATCACATCCTCATTCGCGTAAACCCATGGTAATGATTTAGGAAGGGAATTAATTGTTTGTTAATAAAGAATTTGAAACAAATAGACTAAGTCTAAGATAAAGGGTGCTAGACAAGTGGGTCTCGACTGTTACATGAATAAGTAACAAACTATTACACACGTCTTGATCATAGATCAAAAACAACAACCTGAGTTGGTGTTCCCGTAATGGTCAACTTCCTAATCATCCCATGCTTTACATACTTTTACAAGACAAGTGGCGATATCTATCACTTTATACAAAACTTTACCTGCGTTTACTTATAGAAGCGTTTCTTTCGAATAATACGATCCTTTATATTAATTCATATCGGTCGAAGTTGTGCGAAACGAGTTATCTTCAAACTTTCTCTCTCTGTTTTTTGTTGCGATTTTTCTGATTTTTGTCCTTGCAGTTTTTTATATACTATCATAAAATTCGAAAAGCGTTGATTTTTCTCCTGCTTAATGAGCTGATGTTCTACGTTTATGGCTTCGATAATTCTTCTACATCTTTTGTCGTACCTATGTATGTGTGTTGGTTGTTATAAAATACACGAGTTTTGACTATTTTATACATTTCCCATTTGCAATGTGCAAATTTCTCCCAACCTGTACCAATGATAGAAAAATTGACCCAGACTGGGATATACCGATACTAATCACTTTAAGCCAACTAGCACTGATATATGAACTTAATCTAACAGGGTAGGATAAGGTGTAAAGGTGTAACGAAACAAACAGTTGGTGTTATTCTTAAAGGATTGACTATATTGGTTTTTTTAAGGTTATCTTGCTTTAAGATGAGAGTAAACAAAGGGTTTTTACGGGGATTTTAACTAACAGTGTCGTTAGTAAAAAACAAGCATATATAGGCTTTTGGGTGTAATCCAGACTTTTTACCAAATTTAAACAAGTTACTCCATCTAATATCCATAGCTACTATTATTGGGTCTCGAACTTGATATACAAGCCAAGGTTAATGTTACAAAAATCCACCGACAACACTCATATTTTTATAAAATTTGGGTAAACATTTGGAAACGAATAAGGTTAAATCCTTAGGATATCTAATAAGGGTTATTGTGTGCAGGTTATGTAACAAGTAATTTAACAAAAGTATGCTTGAAATTTTTTTAAATTTGAGCATAATTTAAGCATTTTATGTGAAAAATAGGACAAGTATACATTCTAATTCTCATCCCCCCACTTGAATTATACAACGTCCTCGTTGTATAGATAAAACATTAAAAACAGGAATTAAAAGAATTAGAATAATAATCTCCCATGATTTTTTTCTCGGTAGATTCTCCAAGTTGAGTTTATATGCAAGATCGTGTTGAACAGCCGTCTTAAGATTTCAAGACTCCAACCCTTCTAGATTTCCAGATTGTCGATACTTTACCAACATTGTTGATTTCTTTGCAGTGAGGTCCTGTGCAAAATATAGGAAAAACATGCAAAATCCTATTTCGAGTATCTACGGTTAATTAAATAAGCTAAATAAACTATACAGGAAACCAATACGCCGTATTCATAAACTGGAATACGCCGTATTGAGAAACTTGTAAAAAATATCTAAATACGGGTCAGTCTGTTGAATATGCCCTATCATGTACATGAATACTCCGTATTGACAGAACTAGCAATAATGTTTAAAGTGCATAAAAATAAAGGACTGATAACGTCCTGAATCATTACGCGTATGGTATTGAGGGGAATTTACCGTTTTTTTTTGTTTGATGTATGGGAAGACAAACTCGATAAAAATAAATAACAATCCGGGTTGTCTCCCGGGAAGCACTTTTCTTTCTGCTAGTCTTTAAGTTAGACTTTTTCCTTCCAGCTTTCTTCTCCCCATCTCATGCACGCTTATGTGCCCGCGTGTGAGCCATTCTTCCATCTTTGCATCTCGGACATATTCGGGTCCTAAGTACAAGACCCCCTTGTAGAAACTCTTGAGCTTTTGGTACGGATGCGAGATCCCATTCATCTTATCCTTTTTACTCACTTTCAGTAATGGCGGGATCTTGTTGCATTGTTCATTAGTGTGTCGTTTAAACCTCGGATGTGCCCGCACCATTTGGTAAGTTACACTTTCATTATCATTGTGAATGGTAATCATTCCATTCCAAACGTCGTGAATTAATCCTTAATTCTCTTAAAAACGTTCAGCCAAAAAAACATGCCATTCCTTCATCACGATAAGCATCCATATCTTCTAAAACTGCAAAATCTATTAAGACAGAAAAAGTTCCAACAAAGATAGGTATGTTCGTTAAGGCTACATTATTTCCCTTGTATTCAAATTTGTCCTTCATTATAGAATTATGAAACTTTTTGGACATCACATTCACGAACAAGATAGGGAATAAATTAGCATGTAAAAATTCAAAACCTATCATGCATGAAAACTTAAGATTATAGGGGCAGCTTATACGGATCTTCTTATCGTGGTCATAGTCACTAGGATATCCAAAAAAATTTCTAACCATTCTAGCATCATTCCTAGCTCTAAATTCCTCAATTACCTCACCTCCCTCAATGGTGGGCATCGAATCATCAACTTGATCTCTCCTAATTTCTAATGGTATATTAAGATCATTCAATTCAATGTAATCTCCATATAAAGGGTCTAATGATCTATTCAACATCAAGGTCTCTCCCATTAGCCTAGCTTCTAAATCAAGTTTCATTATTTCTCTTAAGCTTAACATGTAGACCTTTTTAATCAAATTACTAGCAGGTTTAACACTTTTAAAAATAATTTTTTCATCCTAAACCCTCAAAGTAATCTTGCTTTTGAATACATCAATCTTAGCATGGGCGATTGACAAAAATGGTCTTCCAAGGATCAAGGGCACTTTGACATCCTCAGGCATATCAAAAATTATAAAGTCTATGGGGAAATAAATAAAATACCTACTAGCAAGTTTATAAGCATTCTTTTGGATATTTCACGATCCTGTCTGCTAATTCAACTGTCAACTTAGTGTGAGCTAATTTGCCTAAACCTAAGTTAAGGTAGGTCGAGAGAGGCATAACACTTACGCTAGCTCCTAAGTCAGCAAGGGCATTATCAAAGAAAATATTATTAATATAGCAAGGTAAAGTGAAACTCCTGGGTCTTTCTCTTTTTGGGGTATGGATTTATTGATATGTGAAGCTTCATATGAGTAAGCTTCTGAGAATTGCGATCCATACGATCCCTTCTTTTCCTCACAGTAGTAACCATTCAAATGACTTGGAAATGGGATTGTCGTTTGTCTTGACTTGAACATGAATCTTCTGTTCTGTGGAGTGGATACGGCGTATTAGGGTGATCCAATACGTCGTATCGTGTTTAAATCAGATTCAGCAGTGGTCGATATTGTTTTTACATGATCTCTCGGGTTGGCTTTAGTGGAGCTAGGTAGGCTTCTAAATCCTCTTTCTTGTAGTAACTTTCTCATTTTCCCGATTTGAATCTCTAGAGTTTTAATCGAAGCTCCTTGGTTTCTACGACAGCATCCGTCGAAGCTCAGATTTCTTTAATCATGTTGGAGTTTTCTTTATGTCTCTTCATTGATTCACTCATAAACTTGCTTAGGGTTTCTTGCATAGATTGTCTTTGTTATTGGTATGAAGGGCTTGCATTGTTCCTCTGATAGAATCTTAGAACTGCTGCTCTATATCCCCCTCCTTGGAAAGGTCCACCAAATTAAGTGTAGTAAGATTTGTCGAGGGTTTTACCTTCTTCTTTGAGTGGGCAATCTTTGGTGTAGTGGGGCCCTTTACATTGTTCGCATCCTACTTGAGCAGCATAAACCTTCGCATTCACCTTCTTGATTTCTCTTCCAAGATTATTAAGTTGTGCTTGTATGGCTACCAATCTATCAGAAGTTTTAGCACTTCTTGTCCTAGATGTTCTATTGTGCCATTTTTGAGAGTATTCAGTCATTTCTTGAATGGCTACTTTTGCATCGAAAACAATAATCTGTCTAGTTTGGACATCCAATCCATTATAAAACAATAATCTGTCTAGTTTGGACATCCAATCCATTATAAAACAAGATTACCTCAAAAATGGCACAATAGAACATCTAGTTTGGACATCCAATCCATTTTTGAGGTATTGCACCTTTTGAATCAATAATCTGTCTAGTTTGGACATCCAATCCATTATAAAACAAGATTACCTCCTCCATTTCTGTTAAATAGTGTTGAGGACACTTCATCAAGAGTTCTTTAAATCGCTCCCATGCTTGGTAAAGGGTTTTATCTGATTCTTGCTAAAAGTTGTTGATCTCCTTCATTTTCTTTACAATACGAGCAGGTGGACAATATTTGCTTAGAAACTTTATCTTAAGATCTTCCCAAGTTGTGATTGAACCAGATAGTTTGTTTCTTAGCCACTGACTCGCGGCTCTAGTTAGGGACATAGGGAAGGCTCTAAGCATCACTTGGTCTTGAGTTATATTAGGGATATGAAATAAATCGACAATCTCAAGAACTTTCTCAATGTGTTCGTTCGCATCTTCTTGATCTGAACCGCTGAAGGTGTTGTCACGAGTTCCTTAAGAAATTGGCCTTTTAATTCAAAGCTATCTTTGTCATCAATTCTAGGCCTAGCAATTCCCGATCCATAGTCAGGTCGAGTTTTGATCATGTATTCTTCCATGGTTTCCGCCATTGTTTTCGCAACTTCTTCCTCAGAATATTCTTCTAAATTAGAAAATAGATTGAATTCAAGTGATATTGATTCGTCAAGACTTAGTGTCTTGAGAAGCTTCCTAGATGATCGAAATTCTCATTCTGGTTCCTTGAAGGGCGTAAATAGTTCCTTAGTTGAACTTTTTGTCATGCACTACTTGAAACAAGGGATAAACAATCAGTATGATGGGCTTAGGAGGGAAAGAAAAAACACAGATATACGAAAATCGGAATGTGAAAAAACCAGTTATAGTTAGTGTTCAATATGATCAATACGCAGTATTCAATGGATCTTAATACGCCGTATTAATCTTTTGAACGAATACGTTGTATTGGACAGAAAGTTAGATACGCTGTATTCAATGGAAATGGATATGCCGTATCGGTTTATCGACCAAAACAGTGTATTAGAGAAAACAATTAAACACACAAACAATTAAATTAAGCAAACAATTAAAGACAAATATACAAAATATACAAAATTATACACTAATCTAAATTACACTAATCCTAAGGGTCAGATCTAATCTAATGTTAAAAACCAAAATATCAAATAAAAATCAAGATTAAATTTTCACTCCCCGACCGCGATGCCAAAAACTTGACGTGTCGTTGTGTGGTTGTAATTTATGTTTCAAGTTTTAAATTTATATTTTGCCGACTTAACCAAAAACAACACTTTAACGGGAAGTGTACCCGATCGGTGGTAGTTTCGTGGTAAGTAGGGTGTCGATCCCTAAGAGCGAGAAACAATTTTTTAATTTATTAATATTTTGGTTATCTAAACTAAGTTAATTCTATTCTATGTTAAACCTATGCTAAACCTATGTTAATCTTAAATCTAACGGATAAGGGGGTTTTCAGCCTGAGAGACTGGCACTGATTTTGTGGTGACTAAAATCAACTTAAGACACCAAAACACACGCAAGCAAATTAACAGAAGATAAAAGAGCGGTCTAGGTATATTATGGAAAATTGTATTAACCATTTTTTAATCCAATCAGAACTTTGTTTATTTAGTTGCAGGATTATGTATCTCGAGGCGGCCATATACATCTTATGATTTAAGACGATACTTCTCCTATAAACTGGCACGTTGAATTCTGTCACAATTAAATGTATCCGCATAAGCATCCTTATTTGCTGATTATAATCTATCTTAAGGATTTTTTAAGCATTGTGATCTTCGTCTGATATCTAGCTCATAGAGACTTTACCCACTTACTGCTTAATGGCAATTCATACACTAGTAGTCCACTAACCAAGTCTTTACCAATTAATTGAGAACGTACTCGTTGATCCCTGGGGTCACCTGCCGGTCCAACTAAGCTCACAATCTAAGGGCAAAGATAGGTCATTATTTGTGATCCTATTGGTCATAGTATATATCACATACCTATATGGAGGAGCAACCCGGGCTTCTACTTGGTCGTATCACTGATCCAGTTGAGTGATAGGTCGCATACAAAGTACGTAAAATAAGTTAAATGTAAACATAAACAAAGCAATCAATGATAAAATAAATCAATCAAGGATAAACAAGCCATATATTCAGATCTTCATAATAATGGCTAATACCCGAAGGTATTAGCCTTCAAACGTCATAATCAATACAAGAGTAATAATTTAGCCAAGGTAAACTAACCGAGTTAACGAATGATACCAAAAACTAAACGATTACAAGAGTATAGGAGATTACAAGTTGTTTCCTATGGAATTAATTACGTTGCAAGACCTCTTCTGCTCTTCTTCTCCTCTGAAAATCGACTTTTATGGTTTAGGTATCGAAAATATGATTTAGCACACTTAAAACTCGTTTTTGAGTTTTCTATTTATAAGGTCTGGAAAAAGGTCGATACGGCGTATCAAAAGTCTTCGATACGGCGTATTGGGGATTTCTTGGAGTAGGGACCACGTTTGATATCTTTCATAATATTTTATTTCCATATAGCTTGAATACGGCGTATTGGTCTTCTTTGGATACGGCGTATTGGATCTTGTTTCCTTCGTGGTCTTTAGTGAAGTGCAGGCACAGATACGCCGTATCTTCCTTGATGGATACGGCGTATTGGTTGTCAGAACAGTAATCTTCAAATATCTTTGTTTAAGCTCCAGAATGCGTGCCTTTTAGTTAACTTTCACCAAGTACTCCATAATTACTGCAATTCTCAAATACAAACGATTAAGTAACAATTCTTTGCAATAATTATATAAAATGGGTTATTTTCATGGGATAAATGATGCTATAAAAGTGACGTTATTTGATGTCATCAAATATCCCCCTACTTGAATCCTACTTGTCCTCAAGTATCCTTTAGAAGTTTATAAATGTATCCCTAAGGATTTTTTTGTTTAAGTATTTATTTGATCTATTACAAATACAAAACCAAACACCTCACGAAATAGGAAGTGGAAAAAACAATCAATCACTCAATAAGCTATGTGGTATACTGTAACTAATTCGCTCATGTGCTCAGTGTGACGAGTATTCTTCTTTTTTTTTTTTTTGTCATAGCTTGGCAAGTGTTGGCGTAATAGTCTGAATGGGCCAGACCTAAATAGGCAAATCCGATTAAAAGGGAGGCCAATCCTACGTAACCCTAATCCATACACTATATATACAGGGTAGGATCATTCCTAACTACAGATATCCTACCAGGTTATTCTACTACCCCTCTTTTACTATTAAGCTTATAACATTCTGACTTGACCGTGGAGAGGTGGATCTCGGGCTACGTCCTTGGTTCCCCTTCTAACCGGTTTCTTCTTTTGTTGGCTAGAACTTTCAAGGCTCGGGAATACGACGACTGACACCAGGAGAGTCGTAAGGACCGACCGACCCAATTATGTCATCAACAAGTTGCGCCATCCGTGGGACACTAAATATACTATGTTGTGTTTCATGAAATGAAAAAATCAGTCTTCGGAAAGGCTTGGGGTAACTCTAAACCTTAGTATTTTTGTTTTTTTGTCCCGCTTATTATGCATTTTGTCATATGTTAAAAACTTGATTTGATAAGATATTTTAATATCTTTTAAATGGTAACACAGATTATTACCAATATTTTTTAAAACTTGATTAAGACGTTATCTATATTTTTTAATTGGTAACCAAGATATTACTATTATTTTTTAATTTGAATAAAATAGTTTATTATCCATTATCTTTTTATTGAGTTACAAGATATTTACCATATTTGTTAATTTGATAAAAAGATTTTATCATATCTTTTTCCTTTATTTGCATTACCCGGCAAGGAAGTAAGTCTTTCGCCATCGGCAGAAAGTCTAAAAGATATATTTCGCAATAACCGGCCCACGGAAGTAGTCTTCCGGTTCGACCGTATGTCGAATGCAATATTCTCATTACCCCGGCCATAGAGGTACGTCTTCCATCGGCCATAGTCGAATGCCATATTCGGCCAAGTAAGTTGAAGATAGATATGGCGGCGTGTTATGGTTGGAAAGTGCGAAAGTTCTCGCGACCGGTAAGAGTCAGTCCTTTTAGTCTAGTAATCCGCCGGCTAATCGTACTAGAATAGGGGGGACATGTTTGCGTATAGACTGGGAATCGGGGCCAGACCAATAGGCCGAACCGATAAAAGGGTGGCCCAATCTAGTAACCTAATCCCATACATATATATACAAGAGTAGGTTCTCTTCCTACAGTACCTAAACAGGTATTATTTCTACCACCTCTTTACTATATGCTTATACTATTCTGACTTGACCGTCGGAGGGTGGATCCCGGGCTCCGGCCTCGGGTCCTCTTCTAACCGGTTCTTCTTTGTTGGCAGCACTATTCAAAGCCCGGGAAGATGACGAACGGCACCAGGAGAGTCGTTAGGACCGGCCCGACCAAATTATGCATCAACAAGTTGGCGCCATCCGTGGGACCACAAATAAACTATGTTTCGTGTTCTCATGAAAAGCAAAAATCAGTTTCGAAAGTCGGTAACTCTTAAACCTTCGTATTTTTGTTTTTCGCTCCTGCTATTATGCATTTTGTCATATGTAAAAACTTGATTTGATAAGATATTTTACATATCTTTTTAAATTGGTAACAAGATATTACCAATATTTTTTAAACTTGATAAGATGTTGTCTGTATTTTTTTTAATTGGTAACAAGATATTATCAATATTTTTTAATTTGATAAAAAGATTTTATCCACATCTTTTTAAATTGGTAACAAGATATTACTAATATTTTTTAATTTGATAAAAAGATTTTATCAATATCTTTTTCCTTATTTGCATTACCCGGCCACGGAAGTACGTCTTCGTCGCCGTAAGTCGAAAAGGTATATTCGCATTACCCGGCCACGGAAGTACGTCTTCCATCGGCCGTAAGTCGAATGCCATATTCGCATTACCCGGCCATAGAAGTACGTCTTCCGTCGGCCGTAAGTCGAATGCCATATTCGGCCGTAAGTTGAAGATAGATATGGCGGCGTATGGTTGGAAAGTGCGAACGTCTCCGCGACGGTAAGAGTAGTCCTTTTAGTCTAGTAACCGTGGCTACGGCCATGCTTACTAGACTAGGGGGCATGTTGGCATATAGTTGGAATTTGGACATACCCAAGGGGCCGAACCCGATAAAAGGGTAACCCACATCCTATGTAACCCTAATCCATACACTATATATACAAGGGTATGATCATCCTACATACAGATACCTACACAGGTTATTCTCTACCACCTCTTTACTATATGCTTATACTATTCTGACTTGATTGTCGAAGGGTGGATCCCAGGCTCCGGCCTTGGGTCCCCTTCTAACCGGTTCTTCTTTGTTGGAAGCACTATTCAAGGCCCGGGAAGACGACGAACGGCACCAGGAGAGTCGTCAGGACCATCCTGACCAAATTATGCATCAACAACAAGGATACACATCTCCACCACTAAAGCTAAGGAGTAACAAGTTTATAAAGGTAAAATGGGTTTTTATTATAAGGCTTAGGGTTGATTATTCTATAATCTTTCACCAGAAGTACCACACCAACAAGGCAGCTGAAGCACACATACATGGCCGTAACGACGGAATAGACATGTGTGTTCGATCACATCCTCATTCGAGTTTAACCAAGGGTTAGGATGAAGAATGATATAGGGTAGGGACCTTCTAACTTTCACCAATAGTAATAAACCAACAAGGCAGCTGAGACATGTATACATGGCCGTAACGACGGAATAGACATGCATGCTCGTATACATCCTCACTCGCGTAAAACCCATGGTTGATGATTAAGAAAGGGAAATAAATTGTTGTTAAATAAAAATTACAAAACAAATAGACTAGGTCCAAGATACAAGTTGCTAGACACTTTTTCCTGACTGATACCATGAAAAAGACACAACTATTTACAAACGTCTTGTTCATAGATCAAAAACAACAACCAAAGTTGACGTTCCCGTAACGGTCAACTTCCCAATCATCCCATTATTTACATACTTTTACAAGGCAAGTGGCGATATCTACCATTTTATACAAAACTTTACATCGTTGATTTATAGACGTATCAACGAATAATCAATCCTTCGAATAATTCCTTTGGTCAAAGCTTTTTCAAAACGATTATCTTTAAACTTTCCTCCTCTTTTTTGTTGTGATTTTTCTAATTTTTTTTCATATACTAACTACGAAACTCGGTGTAATTTCACCATCTTCACAATTATAATAACTCCGGATAATTCCTTCGATAATTCTTCATTCTTCGAACGTACCAATAATTGTGTTGGTAGTAAAAATACATGAGTTTTGACTACTTTATACATTACCATTTGCAATGTGCAAATTTCCTCCCAACCGTACCAAAGATAGAAAATTGACATAAGACTCGGGAAATACATACTTTACACTTTAAGCGACTAACAACTGATAAATGGACTTAATCTAACAGGGTAGGCTAAGGTGTAAAGGTGTAACGAAATAAATAGTTGGTGTAATTCCTAAAGGATTGGCTCTATTGGTTTTTCTAGGGGTATCTTACTCTTAAGATGAGAGTAAACAAAGAGTTTATACGGGGATTTAACTAACCAGTGTAGTTAGTTAATAAAACAACATATAAAGGCTTTTTGGGTGTAATCCTAGAAATTTACCAATTTAAACAAGTTACTCCATCTAAATCCATAGTACTCATTATTGTGGTCTCGAATAGATATACCAAGCCAAGTTCTAAAGTCTACAACATCACTGGCACACTCATATTTTGTGGAATTTAGGTAAACATTTGGAAACAGATAAGGTTAAATCCTCACAATATCTAATAAGGGTTATTGTGTGTGGGTTATGTAACAAGTAATTTCACAAAAGTATGCTTGAAATTTTTTAAAATTTGAGCATAATTTAAGCATTTTATGTGAAAAATAGGACAAGTATACATTCTAATTCCCATCCCCCACTTGAATTATACAACGTCCTCGTTGTATAGATAAAACATTAAAAACGAGAATTTAAAAGAATTAGAATGAGAAACTCCCCTGATATTTTGCTCGGTAGATTCTCCAAGTTGAGTTTATGAGCAAGGATGTATGTTGAACAGCCGTCTTGAGATTTCAAGACTCCAACACTTTTAGATTTCCAGGCTGTAGTACTTCACCAACATTGTCGATTTCTTTGCAGCGAGGTCCTGTGCAAAATATAGAAAAAACATGCAAAATCCTATCTCAGGTATCTACGGTTAATTAAATAAGCTAAATAAACTGTTCAGGAGACCAATACGCCGTATCCATAAAATGGAATACGCCGTATTTAGGAACCTGTAAAAAGTATCTAAATACAGGTTAGTCTGTTGAATACACCGTATCATGTACATGAATACGCCGTATTGACAGAACTGCTAATAATGTTTAAAGTGCATAAAAATAAAGGACTGTTAACGTTCAGACATTCAGTACGCCGTATGGTATGGAGCGGATACGCCGTATTGATGTCTGGGAAGACAGACTCAATAAAATAAAACAATCTGGTTGTATCCGGGACAGCATTTTTTAAGCTAGTCTTTAAGTTAGGACTTTTCTTTTAGCTTTCTCCATCACTATCTCATGCATGTATATTTACTAGTGTGTCGAGCATTCTTCCATCTTTTGCTTCTCGGAAAACTCAGGTCCTAAGTTCAAGGACCCCTCGTAGAAAATCTAGAGCTTTTTTGTACGAGTGCAAGATCCTCAATATCTTATCTTCTTCACTCACCTTGTGTATTGGCGAGATCTTGTTGCAGTTGTTCATTGTGTGGGGTTTAATCTCGGATGTGACAGCACCATTTTGGTAAGTAACTCTTTACACTTACCATTTGTAAATGGTAATCATTCCTTTAAACCGTCTTGCATTAATTCCAACTTCTCTCAAAAATGGTTTGCTAAAAATAACTTCGCCCATTCCTTTATCACGATACGCATCCATATCTTCTAAAATTGCAAAATTTGTTAAGACAGAAAAAGTTCCAACAAAGATAGGTATGTTCATTAAGGCTTCAACTACATTATTTCCCTTGTATTCCAATTTGTCCTTCCTTATAGAATTATAAACTTTTTGGACATCACATTTACGTACAAGATAGGGAAAAATTAGCGTGTAAAAAATCAAAACCTATCATGCAAGAAAACTTCAAGTTGTGGGCACAATCAATATGGATCTTCTTATCGTGGTCGCAATCACTAGGATATCCAAAAATTTTGCTAACCATTCTAGCATCATTCCTAGCTCTAAATTCCTCAACTACCTCACATTCCTCAATGGTGGGCATTAAATCATCAACTTGATCTCTCCTAAGCTCTAATGGTACATTAAGATGGTTTAGTTCTATGTAATCTCCAAATAAAGGGTCTAATGATCTATTTAACACCAGTGTCTCTCCCATTAGCCTAGCTTCTAAATCAGGTTTCATTCTTTCTCTTAAGCTTAGCATGTAGACCCTCTTAATTAAACTACTAGCAGGTTTAACACTTTTGAAAATTATTTTCTCTTCCCCAACCCTCAAAGTAATATTCCTTTTAAAAACATCAATCATAGCATGGGCGATAGACAAAAATGGTCTTTCGAGGATCAATGGCACTTTGATATCCTCGGGCATATCAAGAATTATAAAATCTACGGGGAAAACAAATTTACCAATCCTTACTAGCACGTTTTCAACAATTCCTTTTTTGATATTTCACGGTCCTATCTGCTAATTCAACTGTCAACTTAGTGTGAGCTAATTCGCCTAAACCTAAGTTAAGGTAGGTCGAGAGAGGCATGACACTTACGCTAGCTCATAAGTTAGTAAGGGCATTATCAAAGCAAACATTATTAATATAGCAAGGTAAAGTGAAACTCCCTGGGTCTTTCTCCTTTTGGGGTATGGATTTATTGATATGTGAAGCTCCATATGAGTAAGCTTCTAAAAATTACGGTCCATATGATCCCTTCTTATTTTACAGTAGCAATCATTCAAACGACTTGGAAATGGGATTGTCGTTTGTTTTGTCTCGTACATCAGTGTACTGTTCTGTTTAGTGGATACGGCATATTGGTGTGATCCAATACATCGTATCGAGCTTGCATCAGCTTCAACAATAGTCAAGATTGACTTAACATGGTCTCTCGGGTTAGTTTCAGTGGAGCTCGGTAAACTTCCAAATCCACTTTCCTGTAGTACCTTCCTTATTTGCCTAATTTGGATCTCCAAAGTTTTAATTGATGCTCCTTGGTTCTTTATGGCAGCATCCATTAAAGGTCGGATCTCTTTGACCAAATTATAGTTCTCCCCCCCCCCCCATCATGGTCTTTTTTGCGATTCCCCATAATTTGCTTAGGGTTTCTTCCTAGATTGCCTTGTTCTATGGTACGAAGGGTTTTGCATTGTTCCTTTAGTATAATCTTGGAGCAGTTGCTCTATATCCCCCTCTTTGAAAAGGTGCACCAAATTGAGTATAGTAAGCTTCTTCGAGGGTTTTACCCTCTTCCTTGAGTGGATAATCTTTGGTGTAATAGGGTCCTTTGCATTGTTCACATCTAACTTGAGCAGCATAAACTTTTTCATTCACTTTCTTAATTTCTCTTCCAAGATTATTGAGTTGTGCTTGTATTGATGTTAATCCGTCAGAAGTTTCTGTACTTCTTGTCCTAGATGTTCCATTGTGCCATTTTTGAGAGTATTCAACCATTTCTTGGATGGCTACTTGCGCATCAGCAGCAGTCTTAGATGGTATTGCACCTCTTGAATCAAGATTTTGTCTAGTTGAAACATCCAATCCATTACAGAACAAGACTACCTCCTGTATCTCTGTTAAATAGTGTTGAGGACACTTCATCATGAGTTCTTTAAATCGCTCCCAAGCTTGATAGAGGTTTTCATCCAGTTCTTGCTGAAAGTTGTTGATCTCCTCCATTTTCTTTGCAATACGAGCAGGTGGGCAATATTTTCTTAGAAACTTTGTCTTTAGATCTTCCCAAGTTGTAATCAAACCAGATGGTTTGTTTCTTATCCAACGACTTGCGGCTCCAGTTAAGGACATAAGGAAGGCTCTAAGTATCACTTGGTCTATAGTTATATTAGGGATGTGGAATAAATCCACGATCTTAAGAAATTTCTCAATATGTTTGTTCGCATCTTCATGATCCGAACCGCTAAAAGTGTTGGTACGTAGTTCCTTGAGAAATTGGCCTTTTAGTTCAAAATTATCCTTGTCCTCGATCTTAGGCCTAGCAACTCCCGATCCATAGTCGGATCGAGTTTTGCTATGTGATTGTTTCTAGTTTCCGCCCCAATGCTTCCCGTCAACTTCTTCCTCCGAATATTCTTCTTGGTCAGAAAATAGATCGAAATTAGGTGATCTTGATTCGTCAAGACTTAGTGTCTTGAAGTGCTTCTTGGATGATCGAAATTCTCCTTTTGGTTCCTTAAAAGGTGTAAATAGTTCCTTAGTTGAACTCCTTGTCATGCACTACCTGAAACAAGGGATAAACAATCAGTAGGATGGGCTCAAGAGAAAGCGAACACAGATATATGGAAATTAAATGCGAAAAACTAGATCTGTTACTATATCAGATGATCAATACGCCGTATTCAATAGAACTGAATACGCTGTATTAATCTTTTGAATGAATACACTGTATTGGATAAGAAAGTTGGATTACGCCATATACTGGAAAGTGGATACGCCGTATCGAGTTATCGACCAGAACAGTGTATTAGAAAATAATTAAACACACAAATATACAAGTAAATATACAGAATATACAGAATTATAAACTAATCTAAATTACACTAATCCTAAGGGTTAGATCTAATCTAATGTTAAAAACCAAAATATCAAATAAAAATCAAGATTAAATTTTCACTCCCCGGAAGCAGCGCTAAAAACTTGATGTGTCGTTGTGTGGTTGTAATTTTATGGTTTCAAGTTTTAAATTTATATTTTGCCAATTTAACCAAATACAACACTTTAACAGACAGTGTACTCAATCGGTGGTAGTTTCGTGGTAATTAGGATGTCTATCACTAAGAGCGAGAAACAATCTTTCAATTTATTAATATTTTGGTTATCTAAACTAAGTTAATTCTATTCTATGTTAAACATATGCTAAACCTATGTTAATCCTAAATCTAACGGATAAGGGGGGTTTTTAGCCTGACAGACTGGCACGGGTTTTGTGGTGACTAAAATCAACTTAAGACACTAAGACACACACAAGCAAATTAACATAAGATAAAAGAGCGGTCTAGCCAAATATAAGAAACCTGTATTAAACATTATTAATCTAATCAGAATGTTGGTTTGTTTATTTAGTGCAATGATTACTTATCTCGAGGTGGCATATCATTCTTAAGATTAAGCGGTACTATATTCTTAAACTTAGGACTCGTTATAGAATCTCTGTCACATTGCACGCATACGCATAAGCCTATCTTATTTGCTAATTATAATCTATCTTAGGGATTAAAGCAATGGTGATCTTGTTAAACCCTAGCTCATAAAGACTTTACCCACTTACTGCTTAAAGGCAATTCATACACTAGTAGTCCACTAACCAAATCTTTACCAATTAATCGAGAACGTACTCATTGATCCCAAGGTCACCTGTTGGTCTAACTAAGCTCACAATCTAAGGGCAAAGATAGGTCGTTATTTATGATCCTATTAGTATAGATGTATAACCCGGCATCTAGATTACTTGGTCCGTATCACTAGATCCAGTTGAATGATAGGTCGCATACAAAAGCACGTAAACAAGTATAAACTGATAAACATAAACAAGCAATCAACGATAAATTAAGCAATCGAGATAAACAAACCAAACATTCAGATCTTCATAATAATGGCTAATACCCGAAGGTATTAGCCTTCAAACATCATAATCAATACAAGAGTAATAATTTAGCCAAGGTAAACTAACCGAGTTAATGAATGATACCAAAAACTAAACGATTACAAGAGTATAGGAGATTACAAGTTGTTTCCTATGGAATTGATTACGTTGTAAGACCTCTTCTACTCTTCTTCTCCTTTGAAAATTGACTTTTATGGTTTAGGTATCGAAAATATGATTTAGCACACTTAAAACTCGTTTTTGAGTTTTCTATTTATAAGGTCTGGAAAAAGGTCGATACGACGTATCGAGAGTCCTCGATACGGCGTATTGGGGATTTCTAGGAGTAGGGACCACGTTTGATATCTTCCAGAATATTTTATTTCTATATGGCTTGAATACGGCGTATTGGTTGTCAGAACAGTAATCTTCAAATATCTTCGTTTAAGCTCCATAATGTGTGTCTTTTAGTTAACTTTCACCAAGTACTCCATAATTATTGCAATTCTCAAATACAAACGATTAAGTAACAATTATTTGAAATAATTATACAAAATGGGATATATACACGAGATAAATGATGTTATAAAAGTGACTTTATTTGATGTCATCATGAACCAATCTAGATTTAGAGTCTTTCTTGTTTTGGGTTCTGAGGTGTCTTGTGGTGGATTATCATCACGAGCTACATCATCACCAGCATCATCCATAATCACCACAGCAATAGGTTCTTCAACTGGTTCCTTTGCCGGAGCAGACTTACCAGTTTTAGAACCTTTAGTCGGAGTTTTACCTTTTGGGATTTCCTTGGTGGATGATGGCTTCTTAGAAGATTCAAACTCTTTAGTTCTTCTCCTCTTGGTCTTCTTACCCTGGTCTGGTCCAGCTGGAGGGTCTTCATCATCATCGTCTTCATCATCATCATGCTTTTTCTTGTGGTCTTTAACTGTGTCAGTGACTCCCTTATCCATTGCATTTTCATCTTCAATCAATTCTTCCATGAGTGCATGGTACAATCGATGATTGGCAGGATTTCTGTTAAAAGACTTGTTTGCATGCATGGATTGGTAGAGAGCACTTTTTAGATCATATTCTTCAAGAGCCGCCTTGTCAGTAGACTCGATGGTAAACTGTGGGTTCTTTTTACTCTCAGTTTGTTCCTTCTTAATCTTGAGAATCTCTGAAGGACTTTTCTCAAATTCTTGTTCAGCTGTTGGTGTCGGTTTCTTGGTTAACTTATAAAGATGCTGTAAAGAATATTTATGAATGAGATTTGTCATGTGTTTTTGTAGTTCCTTTTGAAAGACATCTCCGACTTTGGTATCAAGAAAACTATCAACAGCTGTTGGAACATAGGACTGGAGAACAACAAGAGCTTCAAAAGAGTTATCAACAGTTTTAAGCTCAGACACATGTTTTTCCAATTTTGCAACTCTTAATTCAACAGCAGTGAGTGCATTAGATTCAAGAACAGCAGTCGTGACGGTTAGAGCATCGGTTGTGATTGGTGGTGTTGGTGTTTGTTACACGGTTGAAATGATAGGTATCACTTAAGGTAAGGGGACATCAGTTGAAAATGGAGTTTCAGTTACAATTTATGGTATGGGTGGAAGATTGGTTGTCTCGGGAATCACTGATACAAGAATCTTCTATATTAATAGAGAATGGGTCTGTGGAGTTTCATGCTGGATGGGAATATCCAACAAAGAACTAACATCTGCATCTGCAGAATCCTTAACAGTACTAACTAAGGAAGAATCAAAAGAAAATTTAAGGAATTGATCACCAAAACCTAAAGATACAGATAAGCTTGAACTTGATGGAGGGAGTTCAAATTTCTTGGTATCATCCTTTTCTTCTGAAGTCTTTTCAGCTTCTTCCTTTGCTGCATCAGTAACCTTTTCTTCACCTTTATCAGACTCTTCAACTTTAGCATCTTTGATTTCTACATCCTCATCTTTGCACACATGTATCTTGTACTTATAAATATCATCTTTATCGGATTTAGTTTTGACATCTTCATCACCAGCATCTTATGTATCATTGACATGATCAGTTATTGCATACCTTAGTCAACATAAACGACATGTTAATGAAGTTCGTATCAGTCGTGAAAGATATCCAGATTCTCTTGCTTTCGTAGCCAATTCCCCAACTCTATACAATCCATCTCAGTCACCACAACATTCAGGTTATTCAATGTATCCACCTTCTCAGTAATTCACACCAGTTTATGCAGCACATATTCATCATCAACACCATCATACTCTAGTCAATCCACGACAACATCCAATTTCCCCTCCACCATTCATATCTACTTCAATGACACCACAATCTTAATCTGAATTTCCCCAATTGGACTTCGGTCTCGATGTTCCTATGTTTCAGCAAGGAGAAGATCCGATTGAATGCATCAACAAACCAATAGCATCAAGGTTTCCACCATCAAACATTCAACTCAGAACATCGTCTAATCCTAGAAATCAAACAACCATTCAAGATGGTAGAGTCACAGTTCAACAATTTCAAGGAAGACAACATCAGAGTTATGCTGGTACAGGAAACAAAGGAATTGCTACTACTTCAAAGAGAAATGTTGCAGTTGGTCCACCAAGAGTTGTGAAGTGTTATAACTGTCAAGGAGAAGGGCATATGGCAAGACAGTGTACTCAACCAAAAAGGCCAAGGAATGTTGCATGGTTTAAGGAGAAATTAATGTTAGTAGAAGCTCAGGAAGCGGGTCAGATATTGGATGAAGAGCAACTTGCATTTTTAGCAGACCCTGGTATATCAGAAGCTCTAGTTGCTTAACAGACAATCCCTCCGAATTTATCTTTTTAGACAGACGACTTGGATGCATATGACTAAGATTGTGATGACTTATCTTCAGCTAAAGCGGTTCTGATGGATAATCTTTTAAGCTGTGATCCAGAAGTTCTCTCTGAGGTACCATATTCCGAATCTTATCTGAATGATATGATTAATCAGGATGTGCAAGCGATGCAGTATTCTGAACAAACACATGTTGATGATTTTAATTGATACTTTGTTATTGATTCATCCTAGAATTACAGTTCTAATACAAACTGAATTAAACGATCGTATGGTTTTCCAACAAATTGGTATCAATAACCTCGTAGCTCTCGATCTAGGATCTACAAGGTTTTTGAAGAAACCTTAAAAACTCTAATTTTCAAGAAATCATTTTTGGGTAAAAGTCTTAATAGGGTTTTGAAGATAAGTTGTTGTAACAAGTGTTTATAATCGTCCTCTCTACCTGTTATGGGTATGCAATATGATTGTAAATCATTGTTACTATTAAGGGTTTTCTTTGTATCGAATTTGGGTTTCTTTTTCGATAAATTCAAATTATTCGAATTCGGTGAAGTTAGGGTTTACACAAAATCCTAATTCAGTAAAGCAATCTTTTTGGTGATGGATCTGGCTTCTTTGGTATACATTGATTATTCTAATCATCATCATGGAGATAGGGTTTTAATTATGTTCGTTGTTGTTATGCTCACCACAAAGCAATCCATGGGGTTTCGTTAATTGTTGTCTAATAATCATGGAACTCCTAAAACCCTAAACTATCTTCACAACAATGTTATGGATCATTGTATTTTGGCTGCTATTCTTTATCATCTTATTTTGTGGATCTGATTGTTGTTAGCAACTCGAGTAAACACTAAGCTGTTAGAGTTTAGTTGGTATGAATTCATGAGGAGCCGGGATCTACAAACCATGACATTAGGGTACAATGATTTTGGTGTATGGAGGTTGCATGGTGTATGCTAGTGGTGGTATGTAAACGAAAACAACACTAGAGAAGAGATTGATACAGAAGTTGGCTTGCTAGTCACATGGGTAATTAAATGATACAGAAGTGGTGTTTTCGTTGTTATGCGGATTTAATGTTTTTTTTAAAACAAAATATAAAAAAATAGGTCATGGAATGTAAAACTGCCAAGGAACGTTTATGCTGCTATTATAATTTTAATGTTGTTCATGGATTAGTACTGCTTGACGTGCATGAAAAGCAGAAAGTATAAGAGAAAGATTGGGCCAAAAGAGGATTTCGATTTGCGTTATTTAACAGTTGGTTTTGATTTTCAGACTAACATGGTGGAATGTGAAGGTTCACATGTATGTTTATATTGCCAACATAATGTTAATACTACTTTTTGGGCTCAAAGGAATTAGTGTTGTGCGTGCTTAAGGTTTTAATACTGTTCGGAGTAAGTTTGCACTGTCAAAGAAAAATTTGTACTGCTTGCTATGTCCGAGAAGAAGTTTATACTGCTAGTTTTATTTCGATATTGGACAATACACACACAGAAGGATCTTAAACAGGACTAACAGTTTTTGAAGGTTATTTGTTTTTGATTCTACTATTTGGTTCTTGGATGTTTTAAATGTTCTTAAAGGTTTAAAAAGGCTCGTATTTTATTGAAGATATGATTAAGAAGAAGATTGTTTATCACTTATTTGGAGTTGAAGTAGATTTTCACAGGTTTGTGTTCTTATCATATCTCAAATGGCTTACAACATTTGGAGATAACTTGTTCATGCTTACAACGGTGTGACGAAGACTTTGGATCAAATCAGCAAAGTGATGTGATCTAAACTTATGGGCTCAATCTTTTTATACATTTTGTTATCACTTTGGTTATGTGTCCTCATAAAAGGATAAGGATATTTGTCAATGAGTTGCATCTACTTATACTTTGGTCTTGGTATGAGTTTGACGTCATGTGGATAGTACAAAAGAAATAAGACACAAGTTTGGGTTGTTCTACTTCAGCATCAAGTTCGTTATACTTAGTTTTCTTCATCAGTGATCATTACATAGAGCTTACACAGAATTGAAGATTCACGAAATGGTTAACACATGGGTTTTAAGGGAAAGCTTAATGTAAAATGTTTAACCATTTTACATGTACACACATGAGGTGAAAGGTTTTATACTACTGTAAGTCATTGTTTACTACTGCTAGTTTAAGTTTCTACTGCTCAAGTTCATTTATCTTGAAGGCGCGTCATGGAGGGTATTTTAAGTTGTTGGAAGGCTGAATTAGAAGTGTGATAGTGGTTCGTGGTTGTCGAAATCAAAGTTGCATACTTTATGTTAGGTTCATAAAAAGTGTCGATTATGTGGTTTAGTTATATTTAGTTAATAGTCTTTGTTTTGTTTAGTATAAAGTAGCATGTAATAAGGTATATTATGCTAAAATAAAGAAATAGCATAATTACCAAAGATTAGGGACTAGAAGTGAAAAATAAAGGAAGGGAAGGCTCTTTTCTTCTCCTATAAATACCCATTTATCATCATTAGAGGGTGATGCTTTTGTAATAAACATTTTCCCTTTTCCCTCTATTTATAATATTTGAAATTTGAATACTTTCCCTCCACTACTATTCTCTCTAAGCTTCCATGATTGATAATGTATGATTCAAGATAAACAAGACCTAACAAGTTGTAATATAAACGCCATAGAGAATACGAGTGAGTTAATTTTGTAACGTTTTAATCCACGTCCAGAACCACGTGATGACACCTAGCTTCGTTGAAATACGTTGAGGCGTATTGAGCTTTTCGAGTAGAGTTTTGACAGTAATAATTGAGTAATTGGGCGTTATCGAATGTTATCGAATGAGGTTGGTATTGCATTTCAATAGTTTTCTACAGTTTTCAGAAGTGTTTCTACATTCTCAGAGATTGTTTTTATACTCTCGGATCATCTTTCTTGAAGTTTTAGGAATTTCAGTAGCACTTGTAGTCTTATCTCGATGTAAAAGTATTGTAATAGATATATACGCATTTTTGGTTCTATCGAAAATCGTATATTAGTGTATGATATTGTTATACTCGTTCTATCGAGTTTTATAGCTTACATCACTTTTTCGGTTCTAATCAAAAAGTGTGACATCAAGGAATTAAAGTGCTTTTAAATCTCAGAAAACTTACTATTACAAAGTGTTTAAATACACAAGGATCACGATTTATTGTGAATTGGGATTGAAAAACACAAATTTGTCAATTTCTAAAAACTCGAAAATCAAATCGGTTTTACGAATTTGCTGTTATCAGTGATTTGGATTATCAATAAATCATAAGTTTGGTTTTAACGAGTTGGTGTTATTGATAATCCTAATATTCGAAATTTTTCAAAACTCCGGTGGTATAGATGTTGAATTACACATACCTTTGACCATTAAAAACGGACTTAAATGACCAAAAAAGTACCAAAAATACATTGTATTTGTATGTTTTGCATTTGTATTGGGCAGGAAACGGATATCCAAGAAAAGGACAAAATCGAAGCCAAAATGACAAAACCGAGCACGAGAACGGAAAGACCGTGAGAAGTCAAAAAGACAAAGTTAAAGTCAACAAAAAAAGTCAAAGTCAAAGTCAACCCCGGGAAGTGGCATTGGAAAAAGCATCGAAAACCAAACCCGAAAACCTAAATTGTCAAAAGTGGGCCCACCCGTACCCACCTAGTAGGCCTGGGTCAGCCCATTTATATGTTACAAACCTAAAACATTATAAACCTTATAAAGGCCCAAGTTCCTTTTTATTTATAGCCGGCCCAACAATGAGCCCAAATCACCCCCTTATAACTCCCGTTAACCACAACCCCCCTTTTTTAAACCTTACACCGTTAGCCCTTTAAGGACTAACAGTGCAAACCATTTACAAACTTCAAGGGCCAAGGTTGCACACTTCAAGGACTATGATTGCCATACACCTATACACCCTCAGGGACGATTCTTGCCTTTTTCCAATCTTCAAATAAGGCGCCAACACTGTACATCTTCCAGGTTGTGTCCTGTCCTCACTACCCGCCAAAATACTCCAACACTATTCCCCTTTCTTCTCCACTTTGTCTACACACCCCACATCTTATCCCTCCACATGACACCTTGGCAATCCCTTGCAAGCTCATTCATCCAAGGAACAAAATAAGAAATCAAGGGTAGAGATGATATGACTTGGGCACTACTCATTTTGGATGGCTATAATGACTCTTGGATCCTTCTCACACAACAAACACACCCGCAGGAGCTCTCACAAACAAAGGACAAGTCCTAGAATATTATTTTGCTTAGTATAAATAGGCTCATTTGTAAGCCTTTGGGGCATACTTAGTTTTAGTTTTTTAGCTTATAATTTAAGTCTTTTTAGCTTATTGTATTGTTTTCTTAAAAGCCTTGTACTGATTTTAAGTTTAATGAAAGATTGAAGTTTTTATGTTTTATCCCGTTTTTAAGTTAAAGTGTTTGATGATTTAAAATTGTTTTATAAGCTTACAAAAGCTCTTTTTATAACATTCTTAAGCTGTTTACTTAAGTCTTGTAAACCTCTTTCAAAGTTTTGTAAGGTTTAACACATTTTACTAAAAATCACTCAAAAAGCTCAATGGAAAAACGGCCAAAAAGGGAAGGGCTTATTGTTGTCACTAGCTTATCTTTGATAAGCTAGAGCTTGTAGATAAGCTCTTTTGAGCTCATTTGCCCTGTTTAAGCAAGGGCCTTTGTAAGTCTTTATTTTTCCATTTTTAGCTTATTTACTATTCAACTGCTTATTTGTGCTTATTGTTTGCCTATATTTTTGCTTATTTATGCTTTTATATGATGTTTGATGCTTATATGCTTGTCTTGTGTTTTAAAAATAATTTGTTTGAAGTTTGCTTAAAATTCAGTCTTAATTATCTTAGAAGATAGCAATAATCTATTTAGCTTATTACTGACAGTGCTTATTTGTTCTTCGAAATTTCTTAGATATTTGATAATATACTATTTAAACATCTGGTCTTGGTAATTTGTCTTCAAATCAGTCTAAATCAAGTATTAAAAAAAATTAGGGATTTAAGTGGTTAAATTGGGTGTTTTGGTTTAATACTGAATTTGAAGGTCAAAATGGGTCAAAAAGAGATACGCCTTTTGGGTCAGTTTAGTTTAGCTTAGATTAGTCCTAAGACTCAGTTTGTTTAGGTTTTAAGTGTTAAATCTCATTTTCAAGGTTTTAAGAGTTTGTGGTTTGAATCTGTTAGCTTATGGCTCATTTTATTTGCTTATTTGATTGTGCTTTTGCTTATTGAGCTTTTTGTGATGTTTTTGTGTTTATGCATGTGTTAAAACAAGTTAGAAACCAAAGATAATAAGCCTGCATTTGTCATATTTGTGTTTTTGCCAAAGCTGTCAAAAATTGCTAAGTGTTGAAAAATTTGAGAAAATGCCATTTGCTTTTTATAGCTTATTCTAAATTTCAAAATGGTTTTTGATTGTTGATTCTTGTTCTTTGAGGTCAAATCTCAATCTTTTTGTAGGTTTTAAGATCATAAGGTTCTATTTGTTAGCTTATTTTTAAGCTCAAAAGCTTGTATTTGTGAAGATTGCAAAAGTTTAAACGAAAAATTTTTCTAAGTGGTCAAATCCTGTGTGAGATAGTTTTTTCATGAAGCTTTTAAGTGCTTATATTGAATTTCAAACTTTCTACTGCTTTTTTCTTTGTTGCTTATTGAAGCTTTTTTTTGGTGGCCAAGATTTTTAGTGGTATGAAGCCCTAGCCATAAGGATCGGTTCCTAGCTTATATTTAAGCTAGAAAGCCCCCATTTTGGCTGTTTGCTTTATCAGTTTTTGGCTAAAAAGCTAATTTGCCTTATTTAGGCTTATTAGCTTTATTGCATTTGCTTATTCTAAGGTTTAGTAAATAGCATATTTAGGTTAGTTTAAGTCCCTTTTAGCTTATTTCCTTTAAGTTAGAGCTTATTTAAGCTTATTTGCATTGTAGCTTAAAAATCTTAAGTTTTATAGTCTTTTTATTGAATCTGTCATTCTAGCTTATTGTAGTTGCTTAATTTTGTTCAAAAGTGCTTATTAGGTGTAGTTAAGGTCCTGTTGTAGCTTAACTCTTCTTTTCATTTGCTTACTAATGCTTAAATGAGAGCTTAAACAGGTTTAGCAAAAAGATCAATAAGTGATATAAAAAAATCTAGCGAGAGCGTTCTATTCATATGATAATAAGCTTTATTAGTGCTTATGTTTGAGGAGTTTTAATAAAAAAAGTGTTTGTGTAAAAGTGTTGACTTATTTTCTAAAGACTCCATTTAAAAAGTTGTAAAAAATAGCTTTAAAAAACTATTGGAGTTATGGGAACTTCCCAAGTGAAGAGCAAGGACTCGAAGCTTCCGGACCTCAACACCCATACTCATCTCAAAACGTTTTACCACAACACACACACTACCATTAAGGCGCCCTTGGAACTTTTCCGTTAGAACTAGCAACATCAATTTAATTATACAACGTTTTTCATCACATTTTGTCATTAAGCAACTTCGCAGCTTATTTCTAGCTTTTTAGAGCTTATTTGATAAGCTGGCTTAACCAGCTTATTTTTTCTAGGAACTTTACAACATTTAAGACTTTCCTGCAATTTTTTAGATTTTTCCAACTTAATTTGTTATTTTTCTTCATTTTTCGAAGAGTAAAATTTTAGAAAATCATTTAAAAATAGTAAATTAATTCAGAAAAATACAAAAAAATAGTTTTTAGATTTAGATTAAATATTTTAAGGTTTACAAATTTTAAAATATTTTTCATCATTTTTAAATTTTAAATTTCATTTTTTGCTTTTTAAATTAATTTTAGGAATTAGTTTTTAATATACCGGGGCTGCGGCCTGGTAGTGAAAGATATTTTCTGAGTTTTTACGATATTTTAGACTTTTCTAAACAAGAAAATCATTTTTTGGAATTTTTAGGAATTAATTTGTTATTTTCTAGAATTTTAAATAGATTAAATAGGTTTTAATTCATAAAAAATTATAAAAAAGTCAAAAAAATATAAATCCTTTTTAGAAAATTTTCTTTTGTTATTTTAGAGGTTTAGAAACCAAATTTGCATTTTTAGGGTTAATATTTGCCTTAGTTAGTTTTTAGTTGCGTTTTTAGGATTCCCCGTTTTGCGTTTTCAATTTAAAATAGTTTTTGCCTTATTTGTTTTTAAGTGTTTGCATTAATTTTCCCTTAGTTTTTGAAAACCAATCTAAAACTTGTTCCATTCAAGCATCGATTATCAAAACGACTCTCGACTTTCAATTGCATTCCTCGTTGGGGATAACGACCCAGGAATCATACTTCCAGTTTACTACAATTGAGATTTTTTTATTCTTATCCCTTATATTATATTTTATATATTATATATTTATTTTATATAATTTAAAAGGGTAATGCAGAAAACGATCATTTTTTGCGCCGTTGCCGGGGAGGATTGTATATGATTGTAGTTGCATTTGACAATTTGTGTTTGAAGATCCTTCCGTGTGAAGTTATTTTATTTATTTTCACATAAAAAAATACAAAAAGATTTTTCTTTTATTAGTATATATATAATATAAAAAAAAACCAAAAATTTAAAAACATTGTCCATAAAAAAGAAATAAAATTCACCATCAATATAATACTTTCAATTGAAGTATTATCATTAATAAGTTCCCGAACCAAAGATCAAAAACTTACCTCTTAATGTCTCTCGCTCGCGAGTACGGTTCACCTACGAAAGTTAACAAACTCTAAGAGGGTATAAGGCGGGTCCGTTCCAACGAACTACGACCCTAAAGGAGAAAGGTTTTTAATAGCTTCGCGCTTTCCTACTCCTCCGCTCCTTTGTGCGTTTTTCTCTTTAAAAGTTACCGAGAAGCGAGTTGATTATTAGGTTTAAGTGTCTTATCTCATTGTCCGTTACAAAAATAAATTGTGAATACTTGTTGAAAAAACTAAAAAATATTAAAAAATATATAAATTTTCTTTTTATATTTTTAGTGCATGCGCACATCGTCTTATTCTCGTCATTCTAATCTAACCGTCAACAACAACAAGTCAACCCGACTTTTGTTGAACCATTTAATCTTGTGGAACCTATTGAAAATCAAGCTCCTCCCGTAGTTACGATGGCCGATAATCGTACTATTGCGCAATTGCTCGAAGCACCCCACCGAGGGTTCGCGAGATGCCCATCGTTGTTCCCCGAGATCACCGCGGACAACTTTGAGCTTAAGCATGGTTTGCTTAATCTTGTTCAAAACAAATAATTTTTCGGACATGACAAAGAAGACCCTCATGCTCACATTCGATATTTCAACAAGATCACTTCTACGATGAAGTTCCTGAACGTCCCGAGTACGTCGGTTAAGCTTATGCTTTTCCCATTTTCCTCAGGTGTCGCTCGAATTTGGAGCTTGAAAAAGAACCCCTCGATCGATTCTTATCCATTGGATTATCTTTTCGAAATTCATCAACAAATTCTTCCCTCCTTCTAAAACAACAAACCTTCGAAATGAAATCACGAGATTTCAACAACGATTTGATGAAACTTTTTACGAGGCATGGGACCGATTCAACGATCTTCTTCGGGCATGCCCACATCATGGATTTTCGGAATTACATCAACTCATACATTCTATAATGCTTTGAACTCTAATGATCAAGATTCGTTGAATTCCGCCGCGGGTGGTAATTTTTTGGATAAAATGCCCCATGATTGCCTAAGAATCATTCGAGATCAAATCCACATTATCGTAATTCACTAACAAAACAGGCTGTTAGCCAAAGTTATTAACGAGCAATACTACCCCCGGGAATTTCTCTCCGAAGATTGCCGAACTAAAGATATGTGTGAAAGCCATGCTTCACGATAAAAAAACCCAATCTAAAAGCGCACGCCCGCTACCGTAAGAGCGTCGAGGAAAGTTGTGAAACTTGCGGTGGTGCTCATTTCTTAACACGAAAAAATTTCCCAGCCACCGAGGCAACTATATCGTGCCACTATTCAAAGAATATGTTACCCAACCGCCGCAGCCTAATTTCAATCAAGGAACTACCAGTTTCGAGCCCCGATTGCAAATCAAATTCGACCTCCTGGTTTTCCTCCCGTTCAACAAAACCAAGGGAAGATACACCCAAACCGTTACAACCAAAACCGGGGGAATAATTACAACCAAGGCCAAATTTATCGACCCCCGATTAATTTCACCAAGCTCCACCTTACCAAGCTCCGGTTCCGCAAACACAAGGTGTGTCGAAGAATGATTTTCAAAACTACATCAAAGCTAATGATGCGGTTATGAGAAATATGCAAAACCAAACCCAAAACATGCAAAATCAAATGACCAATTTATCCGATTTTGCTTACCAAGTTCATGATCTAAAACCAAAGCCTCTAACTCTCTACTTCGGGCTCGGGTTCTCTTCCTAGCAACACCGTTGCTAACCCGAAAAGTGATTTGAAAGCAATCACTACCCGAAGTGGCGTTTCCTATCAAGGACCCACGATTCCTACTACTTCTTCTTCTCCTCCTAAAGTAGTGTAACGTGAAACCGAGGTGTACAAAGACTTACTGTGCCTTTCTACTAAAAGATGGAAGCACCAAAGTACGACCAACCATCTTGTTGTCCAAATTTCAACCTCAAGTACCAAATTCTGAGCCCGTTGTTGCTCCCGTTAGTGCTCCGATGCCTAACTTGAAACCGTCAATTCCATATCCTTCGAGACGTAATGATGAAAGGCGCCGTGAAAAAGCTAACGACCAAATTGAGAAATTCTATGAAATCTTTAAAGATTTGAGTTTCAAAATTAGCCTCACGGATGCTTTGATTCTTATGCCAAAATTTTCTTCGACTCTTAAAGCCTTAATCGGAAATAAAGAAAAATTAAGTGAAATGGCTAGAACTCCTTTAAATGAGCATTGCTCGGCGGTCATCCTCAACAAGTTACCCGAAAAACTTGGAGACCCCGGCAAATTTCTCATACCATGTGATTTTCCCGGAATGGATGAGTGCTTAGCCTTGGCCGATCTTGGCGCTAGCATAAATCTCATGCCATTATCCGTGTGGAAAAAGCTTTCTCTTCCGGAGCTCACTCCTACTTGTATGACTCTTGAACTTGCGGACCGTTCGATTACCCAACCGATCGGTATCGCCAAAGATGTCGACGTAAAAGTAGGAAAGTTCTAATTTTTGGTCGACTTTGTAGTCATAGACTTTGATGCCGATCCCCGAGTACCCCTAATTCTCGGGAGATCCTTCTTAAAGACCGGACGTGCTTTGATTGATGTATACGAAGGAGAATTAACTCTTCATGTCGGAAAAGAAGCCGTAACATTCAATCTTGACGAAACTTCGAGATACTACTCTAATTGCGATGAAATGATGGCGAACCGAATCGACGTTATTGAAATGGTTTGTGAGGAGTATTCTCAAGAAGTTCTCGGTTTCTCCGATGTGACCG
>BQNB010011935.1:6346-24380 GCA_026074375.1 Tanacetum coccineum
AGAAAATGCCAAAAGAATAGAAAAATGTGTGCTTTTGTGTCTATTGTGCAGGAAAGGATATAAAGGACAAAAAGAAGCAAAAACAGTCAAAACCGACAAGAAACGAAAAAGACAAGACAAAGAGTGAAGACGGAAAGACAATCAAAAGCCGGATCAGCCTGAATAAAGAAAGTCAAAGCCCAAAATAAAAGTCAAAGGAATCAATATTGACAAGTCTTCAAAGTCAAAGGGCTTATTTGGAAGTTTTGGAATTCAAGGACCAAAATTGCCAAAGGAAGAAACTTTGTTTATTAAAGAGGAAAAAGAAGAAAGAAAGAACAAGGGCTGAAAGTGACAAGTTGCAAACTATATTTTACACTACAAAGAAGAGAAGCAATCGCAGGGACTACTTTTGCCATTTCTCCATACATACAAACGCACACACGCGGCCAAAACTCCCAACCGTTTCTTAACTGATTTTCCCGCCAAAACGCCACAAACCCATCTTTCACAAATCCCTTTCCCCGCTCCACTATATCACCCAGCCTTGTATATAAACCCTTCCCTACATCACCTAGACCACGTGGCACTCCATAATTGGCCAGGACACCTCATCATCATGATCAAACGGCCATAAATTGTTCAAAAAGGATTAACGGTTAAGATTGATTGGAAGATTCGAGATTTCTTCACTCCTCTTCATCAATCCTCTATAAATAGAAGCTTAGGGCTCACATTTTTCGGTTGTTGTTTTTGTTTTCAGTTTGTAATTTCTTTGATTTTAAGCTTTTTCTTTCAAGTTTTTTAGAAAACATCTTTAATCACTTGTACCTTCCTTATTTCAGCTTGTACTTCTTCATTTGAGAAATAACATTTAGTTTTCAAAGTTTCATTGTCCTTTGATTTCAATTGTAATCCGAATTTACTCATAAGCTCTTAATAAGCTCATTTGAGCTTATTACTGTTCACAAGCTCAAATTTAGTTAAAATTCTGTTTTTAGTCATTCATTTACTCATTTAGATCATTTTACATCAATCATGACCACTTGAGTTCATTTGATCAAGTTTTGGAAGTTATATGGAGAAATAAGCTGTCAAGAGCTTATTGAGCTTGTTGCTCAAGGTTTAGAGGCTAGGAGCCATTAGGTTTGTGTTTTCTAAAGCCACTCACTCTACTAGAGTGGCTTAGTGCTGAGACTACAATAACTTCAGGTTTTATTTCTCAAATTTTCATTTCAGCTTAATTCTAGCTTTTACATTTGATTATCACTTTTCATTCTTGCTCAATTCTGTCAAATATGTTTGTTTAGGTTTGATATTTAGCTATTTTTAAGTTTCCTTAGAATAAATTTGAGTAATCTCAATTTCTCATATAATACTGTCATTTAGTGTTAATAGCTTAGAAGAGAAACTAGCTTAATTTCACACATAAGCTTTAGGTTTTATAGCTTAAAAAGCTTAATTAGGTGAATTCTAGTAAGAGTGGATAAAAGGTTTCAATTGATTTAGCTTTAAAATAGATTTCTAGTGCAATTTAGTTTTGACAGAATTTTATAAGGAGTGTTTGGATTTAGGATAAACTGACTTTTAAAGTCAAACTTAGTTAGAAAATTTACATTAGACAGTTTAGTTTAGTGGTATAATCAAGTTTTAAATGGATTTTAGAGGTTAGTTTGTAGAAACATAAGGATTAGGTCTTAAAAGGTGAAAGCTAGCACCAGGGCAGGTTTAGGAGTAATGAGATTTTGTAGATAAATGCTTCAAAAGCATTTTAGATGTCAAACTTTATTGATGCAGCTTCATTTACATGTACTGAGTAGTTAAAAGAGTTCTGAAGTAGAAATTTAGCCTGCATTTTTGTACATTTGCCAATTGCATCAGCAAACAGTTTTTCAAACAGTTTTTGTGCTAATCATTTTCTAGTTCAAATTTAGCATTAGTCATTAGGAAATAGAATCTAGAATTTAGCACATTTATAATTCTCCATTAGAAATACAAAAGTCACCATTTAACTTTCATTAATAAGCTCTTAGAGTAGCTTATTTGTACTGTCAAAATAGTATAGCAGCACTATTGATTCTTAGCTCAATTTCTAATTGATTTCTTATTTTTAGTTTTAATTTTTAGAAACCTTTTATCTAGATTTGCTTAATAACCTTAGGACAGCTTAAATCCAAATTTTCAGCTTGTAAGGTTTAGTATTAAGCAGTTTAGCTTATTAGAAAAAAGCTCATCTCAGTTTTAGCTTGAACTTGCACATTTTAAGATCATTTTTCTTGTTAAAATTGTTAAAACTTAGCTAATGTCTGTTTAGATATCTTTAGAATACATCTTATTCTATAAATAGCTTCTTTTAGTTTCCATTTTCATCAAGTTAAAAGCAAAATATAAGCTAAATTCTAAAAAAGCTCTTAAAGCCTTAGTTACTGTAACAGATTTAAAGAGCTTAAGTTTCTAGCTTATTGAGTTGTTAAAAGTAGAAAGTCCCTTTGTTAATGTTGTAGAGAATAAGCTGTTCTACAAGTTTGTAGTTTTGAGTTTTAGCTGAAACTCACTTTTTCAATAAGCAATTTAAGCTAGAATCGATCGTAGGGTGTGTTTTGGTCATTTCTTAATATTGGAGGTTAGTCCACGTTTTTCAACATAACAGGCAGTGTAAATACCATAGCATTTGCCCGCCTAACCTTATACTTTCCCTTATTGCATTTTCTACCCTCTGTCTTTTAGGAAATATAAATAGTTTTTAATATTTTCTTGATACTAGTTAAAAAAATTAGGTTTAAAGTTTTAATTGATAAAATTAGGGCTCAATTAGTCTATAAAAATTGGGGCTTTTTGTTCCAATAATTTTCTGCACCTTTCTAGTCTATAAAAAAAACCATTTTCTTTAATTTTTCTAGTTAAAATTGTATTTCTAGAATTAACATAGATTTTAGTTAATATCTCTTTTCTTAGAAAAAATCATAAAAAAATAGAAAAATAGTATGAAAAAATTCCCTGATTCTTTTTTGATATAATTTTCTTTTAAATCTAGTATTTTTGAAAAATAAAATTAAAAATTTTAGTGATAATTTTTAAAAACGTTTCTTTTTTGATAATTCATCAATCTTTAGAAATACCTAAAATTAAAAATAAATAAAAAAATTCAAATCTTTTTCCTAAAATTTTCTTTTAAATTTGTGATTTTTAGGTTAAAATTAGTTAAAATTCGTGCCTTAGATTTTCAATTTCAGTTGGCTTCGCGATTTTTTACGTTTTTGTAGCATTTAAATTCGAGCTAGGTTAATTGATCTAATTCGCTCATTATATTTTTGTAGTGTAATCAATAATTCAAAAATCCTTTATCATTCTTAACTCGAATTCGAATTATTCCCAAATTCTCAATTCACCGAATTCTTTGGGACAAGAACGACCCTGAAAAGTACTTCTATAAAAATTATACAAATTGTGTTTTCTTATAATTGAGATTTTTACTCTTATATTTCTTCCTTGGTTTGAGAAGTATTTTTGGAAAGAATTCTTACGGGATTAATACAAAACGTATATAAATATGTTTTTATCTACAACAACCAAGTAACTAACGGCACAGTCCTAACAAAGCATAACAGGAGTTTTCTTGCTGTCTTGGATCGGGGTCTGCGTGTGTTCAAACAGTGCCACGCCTCCACGAGTACGTGCCCTCTAACGGCATTCCATACTTTGGCGCGCTAATACGCCAGTCCACAAACGGTGGGAATACCTCACATCTCCACACAAAAAATCTATTGTTCTATTCTCATTAAGGAATCGCGGGTTTTTGGTAACACTGCGGGGTATTTTTCTCCTGGTTCGTTTGCTAAACGACCTCCCTCCCGAATTAAAAAAATGGAATATAAAACACACAGAACTAAAAGAACGGAGACAAACCAAATTCACCACTGACGGGATTATGTTTTAAGACGCGACACTGTATTTCAAAAAGAAATACTCTCCTTGGCTTGCGCCTATTACTGGGAAAGTTGTGACAAGTGAAATTTTTATAGTGACCAAGTACAATCAAATAGAAACTGCGATAAGGGGACTGCTAAAATTTGGCAAACTCAAAAAATTTGGTGTACACACCAACTTTGCCCTCCGGAAAATCTACGATCCTGCCCCCCAACCAAGCAATTATGGGTGCAGGCCCTCTGATATGCCGTACTCCGAGGTAAACTCTAGCAGATACTCCTGGGAGATGGTTTGTAAACATGACGATCTCTCGAGTTGAACGTGACCCTACCCATTTTAATAAGGTTTTATGAAATAGCGGTGTGTACACAAACCTGGCGTGCGCGTTTCCATGGGAAAATATGTAAATGTGTGCGTCAAACAATGGTGTGAAAAATGGCAAGTTTGATTGAAGATTATATAAACTGTAAAACAGTCATCAATTGTCTATATATATACTCTGTCTTTGGATTTCGTGCCTAGTAGGATGCTTGACACGTGTCCACCACTAATTTTTTTTAGACGGTTAGGGTTTCGGAGGGGAAAAGAAAAAGTTCGAGTCCCCACCTGTCCCATCCCCAACATTAGCCGTTTTTGCCGTTTTCTCATTTATGGTCCCTGATTTTGCGTTGGGGTGATCCCACATACAGTTTTAAATGGTTTCCTGCATCATCCGACAGTTTTATTTTTTTTCAGTCTAGCAACCGTGACCGTGGTCCCGACCACGGCCCCGTCTCCTAGACTGGGAGGACATGATGACGTATAGTATAGCCACTGGCCCCACTTATACTACTATAGGCTTCGTAGCTGCTAACGGGCCCTACGGCCCATGTATAGCGGTCACGGCCTTCCGGACCTACGGGTCGCGGCTACGGGCTACTGTCCGTGGACGTGGTAACTTCATAAGTTATCTTTAAGAGAGGATAACCTAAGTAATAAGAAGATAACTTTGATATGCTTTACTTATTTAAATCAGTCAGGATAATTACAAATCCCTACAATCTCGGCCGCGTCTTGGGCCGAAAGATACGGAAACCTTAAAGGGTATTCAGCCTATAAATGAAACCCAATTATCATCGGTACAGGTATCTAACAAAACCCTAATTACACTCAATTACTCTCTCAAAATCACATACTTACTCTCACGCCGGAGTCTAATCGTGGGATCCGCTCCCACGATAAGGTTAACGGTGTTTATTTCCTTGTGCAGGGTCCTTCAACGAATTCACTTGGTACAAGAACGAGACACTCTATACCCGAATAGCAGCCTATTCGGATCAAACTAGACCCAACCTAACTTTTGTATCAACATGGTCTCTGTTTAACAAACGGGGTTAGAGTGTTGCGTTATAAACGAGTATTTTAATACTTGACTAAACCATGGATTTTGGTTTGGGGATCTTTCAACATGGAAATAATAAGTTGATGATGGAAGTAGTATAGTTGATGGAAAAGACCATGGCATAATTTTCACAGTTTGGTGTGGATGTAGTATCTTGATCGAAGGACTACCATGTGTTTACTATGCGTTGAAATGTAATGATTAAAGGACTACCATGTGTTTACTATGCGTTGAAATGTAATGATTAAAGGACTACCATGTGTTTACTATGCGTTGAAATAGTGAATCTACACTATCAATAGCTTACCACTTGACGAAGTGGTTAGCTAGGGACTTAGTATAAGTCGGTAATAGAGATGAAAAGTCCATTAAATCATCTAACTGTGAGATATCCAATTCCCCTCTAATACAACGTTAGAGGCTGAATTCAATGTGGAAAGCTCACACTTAGAGATTGGAACACATGTTATACTATCCCAAGGAATGTGTTCGGACCTGCAAGATAAAGAGGTTGAAGTTTATCTTCTTAATAGTTCTTTTGAAAAAGTGCATCGCAGGGCATGATTAAAAGAAACTACCTATATGAGTATGAAGTTTTGCCGCTTCAAGAAGCTTGGACTTTGGCTTCCTATATGCTCATGAATGGATAGAGACGCATGGCTTGTAAAGCGTCAAGTATAAACATTGAAGAAATGTAGAAACTTGTGTGTATACTATCTTCAGGTATTCAAATGAGTTGACGGGTTCAATCGTTATGACACCCCGATTCTCGAATATTTGGAATGTGTAGTATACTAAGATGAAAATTCAATCGCAAGACATTTTTATTTATGCATGAGTTTGATTTGTTTTGATTAGTTGGGAAATCAAGGGTTACACTAAAATGGGGGAGGATTGTTGGTGATTTTAGTGTCATCAAACAATGTTGTGTAATAGTGATTTACCCGAGACCACATGAATTTCAAGTTAAGTTATAATTCAAGTTCGGAGGTGCGAAGTGCACACTTGTATAAACCAATTAACTTGATTTCAGATACGATAATGGAAAAGGTTATGAATATAAAGTCAAGGATGCAGTAGTGATAGAATTCGTGGTCACTAAACTGTCGCTAATAGACATGCATATGTATTTGATAATAGCAGTAGTGACGGTTAGAAACTGTTACAAAATTGTTGTTAGACACAATTAAAAGAAGGGTTGTGACTTTAACCAAAGGGTGTGACTTTTCATTAAGGGTCATAACTTTTCCTACAACCACCATGAGTTTATATATCTATAAACACAACTTTGGTCTTTCATAAAAGATGATGAAAAATCATAACAACACATACAATCTTCTTCATGTTTTTGCTCTTATTCTTGTGCCTAGAATTTGAGTGTGTTCTTGTCTTATCCCATATACGAATTTCGTGTAACCCAAGGCACAAATAGGGTCGAAATATTGTATTCGGAAAGTGAACTATACATGATTCAAGAATTATCCAAGCAATCTATGATTATCGAGACCCGAATACCAACAGATTTGGGTTTATAAAGGCGGAGGTGGAGGTCGTGGAGTTTGTCATAGCAGTAATCTTTATAATCTATAGAACCGTCATCTTTTACTGGAAAAGCAGTTAAGTCAAGGTTATCGTGACGATGTATAGAACCGTCACTAAAGATTTGAACAAAGCCATTCAAGTCTTCCACAACATAAGGAAGATAACCCATTTGTGTATGTTTAATGTTGATATGAGTTAACTACAAGGATCAGGGGGTATAAATAGAAACTTAAGGAGGGTGATATGATCATTTTGCAAGGTCAAACACTTTAAGAAGTGAATGCAGATGTAAATATGTTTTTAACCTAAAGGTATTACGTGTACATGGGGGGCTAGGCGTGTTCATAACATGCCTGGTGTGCAGGGCCGTCCCGTGGATTTTGAAGGCCCTGTGCAACAATCGAAAGTAGGCCCTTGAAATTCGGAAACTTAAATGTACATATAACTAACTTAATTAAACCATATATCCTAGTTAGATGTTTGCATATTTAATAGCACGTTTATGCATTTCTTACTCGTATTTGACATTGAGCCTTTTTTATTCCAAAACTACAAAAACATGGTTGTATCGTAAAATTTATGTCAACGGCAGGCCTTCGAACACGAAACAAGAGAAATGAAGAAAAATTTTGTGTTGCAAATAAATAAATAAAATATACGGAGTAATTTTTTTAAAGCAACTATGACATTCAAATGACTCAAAAGTCAAAACTAAAGGGTTAATTAGAATTAAACATCCGGAAAACTTTAAAAACAATTTTCGTAGTACTTGTAAGTTGTAAAAACATATATAAGCAAACATAAAAATCGTTTTCCAAATAGGGACTGAAAATGTTAGTTTTGAAAACACATTAAACCTTTTTATAAATAAAAGGAAAAAAAGGGGACAAAGATGCACAACCTATAAAGTTTAGGCGGCTAAATGCAAATAACTAAAAAGCATCATCTTCCTCCCGTATCCCTGTTTCATTTCATTCAGAAAATACTTACTGATAGTTTATTTTCAACTTATTTTCTTGTCTAAACCTATCTTTTTAATGGTTTTAAACAAATTATATCCAATTGTATGCCGGAAATCCAATAAAATGAGGCCCTATGTTTATAATCGTGGTGCCCCTAAAAAATTTGAGGCCCTGTTCCGTCGAACACCTCGCACATGCCGAAATCCGGCCCTGATGGTGTTGACAACCTTATTCGGTTTAGTGTTATTTTTAACATTAACAGTTTTATTAATGAAAAGACTTCATTTTTCATTTTAACGTTCTTTTCTAAAATTATGTATTTTAATGCATAACCCTTTTTTTCATTAAAAACTTTAGTAGACACTTTTTCTTTTCCTTTAGTGACCCCTTAATAAATTTATTATAGATGTTCAAAAACATTTAACAACAATTATGCAATTATAATTATTTACTACTTTAATTTTTTGTCGTAACACATGGGCACTTGTCTACTAGCTAACAATGTATGCATTTGGTTTGATGTGAAGACGCGCTTTAAGCAAACAAGAAAAAGAACATCCACAAGCAATTTAATAATGCCGTAAGAAATTAGCGCCATGCTGCGAATGGTGCATCAGTCAAAAGTTTATCAGAGTGACACCACTCAAACATTGCCAACCGGTGTTCAAATTGCGAAAGTAAAAAATCTATCATGAAATTGTAGTTAAACATTTGCATATATTAGTATAAAGTTTTGTTCTTGGTCTTTGAATATTTATTAATTTTTCAAAAAAAGTATAAAATTAACTCGTGTGATATCGGATTATGGAGAAATTGTGACTCATCCCTCCACTAATCTAGCTATTAATGGATTGGACACACACCACTAATCTTTTGAGGAAGATCTAATAACTCAATGAATCTAATCTGAAAAATCATACACATGGTAGGTGTATCTAAAGTAAATTCCATATAATAATATAGATAAATCGAACTGCTTTTTATGGAAAGCGACATATTAAGGGAGCTACAATATCTTAACTTATCTAGATACAATATTTAATCGCTGCATGCGTGTAAATTTATATGGGCGTGTTTGTAAGCTAATTAAAAGTTAACTGATAATCTAATATATGTATGTATGTCTCGTATGCTTAACAACTTAGTTTGTGGATTTTAAACTTCATTTCATACTAGCCATAATAGATAAGGCAAGTTAACTAATTAATCTTCATTAACATTTTCGCAAAGTTGGAAATAGATTACTCTGTGATGACGTATAGTATGGACCGGCCCGGCCCATTCACACTATTATGGACTTTGTGGCTGTTACTGGGCTTTCGGCCCACCCCGCGGTCACGGCTTCCTGGGCCTACGGGTCGTGGTTAATGGCACGCTGTCCGTGGCCGCGGCATTGGGACGAGATATCTTTGAGGATAACTCAATTAAATAAGAGATATGTTTTACTTATTTAAATCACTCAAGATAAATCCGAATCCCTACAATATCGCCCGCGTCTTGGGCCGAAAGATACGGAAACCCTAAGGAGTATTCGACCTATAAAAGGAACCCAATTGTCATCAGTATAGGTATCGTTTTAACCCTAATAACACTCTATTACTCTCCAAAAGTCATATACTTACTCTCACGCCGGAGTCTAATCGTGGGATCCGCTCCCACGATTAGGTTAACGGTGTTTATTTCCTTGTGCAGGGTCCTTCAACAAATTCACTTGGTACAAGATCAAGGCACTATACACCCGAATAGCAGCCTATTCGGATCAAACTAGACCCAACCTAACTTTTGTATCAACACTCTGTATTGAACTTTAAGTTACCAATATCGACATGTATCATGCCAATATAACATAACAATCCGAAGGCGGAAATGAGCTAAACATTTGTATGGAACAACATTGTTTGCAATATTGCCTTAGATATAAATAAGCACCACATGAAATTGCACCGCATGTTTGTTTTCCTCGAAAGTATATAGTAGTGTGATAGTTTTATACCGAATCAGTGGCTACTGACTTTAATCAAAGAGTTAAGTACATAGATCGTCCTTGTGGTTGTCCCGAAATTGCATGTTTCGTCCTAAAAGTCCCGAATTTACATTGATCGTCCCTGTAGTTGTCCATTTTGAGTTGACCGGTCCTTTAACCGTAACTCCATCCAAAATTTCGTTATCTTTTCTTTATGTCAGGGGCATAATCGTCACTTCATAACAAAAAGTTAAACTCAGGGACTAAGCATGCAACATTTATAATAAAATATTAAACTTCCACCACCACCCACCACCCTCACCACCATCGTCACCCACCACCGCCATCCACCACCAACTCAATCATGCTAAACTTTATCAAGTTCAAGGTTAAAATAAATAGTGAGCTCAAAATAAGTAACAATTGGAGTTCAGGTATGAACTTGGCTAGAATAACCACAGATGTTTTTCAGTCCTAGGCAAGTATTGATGTTTTTTTGGTCAAACTGGTTTATTAGATGTAGTTTTGACTTTTGATCGATATTTTATAGTTACTTTACCAGGCATCAAGACCTTTTGAGTTGGCGTTCAACCTCACACCATTGAGTTGAGCTCAAGCTCGCCAAATCTATACAGTTTTAGTTGATCTGGAATGTAAAGCTTATTAACAGTTAACCAAACAATATTCCAGGTTCCTCATCAGAACACATTCTATGTTCACCTAGAGAACGGTACGAGGTCCGTGAACTATGACTTTTAATTTGGATATTCCCTAACGTATACATATTAGTCCAAATGGTGTTTGTCATGAGAAATAGATGGTGTTTGTCATGGTTAATAGTTAAATGGGTCAAAATTAGTTTAAGAATTTACAGGAGTTTGATATGAATCATTTGGTTATCTGAAGTAGTAAGAAGTACATGATTTAATACGTGCATTATACAAATGAGTTAAAAGTGGTTCAAGATTGTTGAATACAAAGCTTTGGACTTTAGTTTGAAATTTGAATCATAAGATTATCGTGCTTGTCGTATGAGTATATTTTTAAGTAATTAGGTTGGAAGATTTAAGGATTTTGAATAACACAAGTTAGGACTCTATTTTGAACCATTTGACTATTGATGACCTGTTGTGCTCATTGATGAATGTTTTAGGATTTTGAGATCATGACATAGTTGGTTTGTTTTGGCATTTAAACAAATGTTTCATGTTGCACATTGATAAAAGTGTAATGACTAATTTCACATATTCAGGCAGGTGTAAATTTGAGTGACCTTTTACCCATGGTGTCCACAACATCCCATTCCCCTATGGTTGCTCAATGTTTTTGCTACCTATGGTTGCTCAATGATCTAAACATTTGTGTTTCAGGTGAAGTAGGCAGGTTGTATCCTTCAGTGATCCGAGCAGTGTTACCACGATTGTTGTTGGCTGTTGCTCCTCCAGGCAGTAGTGCTCTTGAAAATAGAAGGCAATGCTTAAAGGCAAGTCTTGTTTTTAGATATATTACCCTCTATCAATATCATATGGTGGGCCATTTTCTTGCCATTGTTAGTGTACAAGTTTATATCATGTCATAGAAAAAAACCAATTTGGACTTACAAATAAATGGGTATGCTTGGTTTGTGTTTTTATAAATGGCCATTTTCTTGACACAGTTTTATGGCTCAAGCTATCTTCAATTATAACAGATGAATGAGAAGGTTCAGAACAACAGTCTGTGGCGGTGACGGAAGTGGTGGTGAGCGGCATTGGTGGATGGCGGTGGTGGGTGACGGTGGTGGTGAGGGTGGTGGGTGGTGGTGGAAGTTTAATACTCTATTATAAATGTTACATGCTTGGTCCTTGAGTTTAACTTTTTGTTATGAAGTGACGATTATGCCCCTGACACAAAGAAAAGATAACGAAATTTTTAATGGAGTTACGGTCAAATGATCGGTCAACTCAAAATGAACAACTACAGGGACGATCAATGTAATTTCGGGACTTTTAAGACGAAACAAGCAATTTCGAGAGAACCACAAGGACGATCTATGTACTTAACTCTTCATAAAAAGGTGTTTCTATGCCTTTTTCACAATTATTACTGTATAACAATCGAAAATATTAAGTATATCAACTACAACTTTTGTATGATTACACGCCGAACCCTCCAAATCAGATTGTTTACTTATAACTAAACCTGGCCATAGATATCAAATTTTGGTTACCACGTAGTTCGACTTTCATGTTTTTTTTATTTCCACATAATTTTTTAGCTCATGTTCCTAATGTAATTCAAACAAACAATTTGGCATAACCAACAAGTTTAGTAACAAAATATGCGAGGCATAGGCATTTTAGGTAGTTTAAATTCCAAATATTTTATACTTTTTTGTTAGGTGAACAGTTAGGGGGTTGAGATTCTTACTTTTCATACGATCAACCACCTCTCATGTGCTGTTTTATGTATTTAATAAGTTCATTAGAGTCGTATTGATTTAATTAGGTACATCAGCGACCTATTTAAACCATGCATATGCACCCAAAATTAATTAAAGACATAATCAAGTTTGTTTACTGTAAGCTCGCAAAAATCAAATGTCTGCTAGAACTGTTGATCACTTACTTAACAAGATGGGGGTTCAAGGAGGAATGGTTTCGCGGACGGTTGATGAAAATGGCGTGGTGAGAATGAAAATATTGGTAAAAAGACACGAACTTGAGCAAGTTCTTGATCGCGTTGCAAAGAAAACAGATCATGTTAGTATCCGACACATTTCAAGATCACCAGCATCAAAGCCGTTAGATCAACGATTGAAGGATATGAAGAGAATGCGTATTCTCAAAAGCAAGCAAATAAAGGGAGATTGTCATGGTTCTTGGAGGCCAGCCCTTCAAAGTATCCCGGAGGCTGTCGCATTTTAAATATATATATTTGAATATTTGTTATAAGAAACTTAATGCGGAGTAACAAAATTTAATTATTCATTCATTAGAAATAATTTTACGTATCCTATTAACATTGTACGTATATATGTTTGAAATTAAGTAAAATAGTATATTAGATTTTTGGCACAGAAATCATACATCATGAATGTGTTTTTTCTTTTTTTTTGTTTCTTGTTTTCATAGTGAAGTTTAGAATCGTTTCCAATAATGTTGTTAGGGGGAACCTTAGAGTATCATACACAAAATCATGTGAAAAGTGTCATAGAAGAACTGAAAGCATCATTAAAATGGGCGTATCATATGATACATTAGGTATTTTCGTAAACGTAAAAGAGGGACGAGTGACAAGGGACTTGAGTGACTCACCCTAATCAATAAGCAGGAGGTATGGAGTGTTGTGAGGGCTTTTATTTGCGCGTTAAGGGGTCCATTAGGTTTTACTCCCTTCGACCAAAAAAAGTGTTAACTTTACCATCTATGTTTGTCTTCAAAAGCTTTTTTTTATAATCATGATTAGATTATTTTGGAGGGCAGAGGCCAAACAATATTATATGTTGATTTGAATCTTAACTTTACATTTGAGGGAGGAAAGTATCTTTCCAAACCTTGATTACAAAATTCATCATTGACATTGACAAACAACATATTGCAATAACTACTGTGAACAATTCCTTTGTAACCTTGTGAACCTTAAAATTGACACTTGAATGAAGCCTTGAATTGAAACCTTTTAAAACCGTGACATACATATACTTGAATGAATACTTGACATGAAACCTCTAGAAACCTTGAACCTTGGATGCAACATTGATACCTTGAAAATATTGAAAATGACACTTGATAAGCTTCTGATCTTGAATGGACCATGTAAAACTTCGTCAAGCATTTGAATGATCCAACAACCAAATCACTCCAACCTGTGTTAGACGATCAGGTTATTGGTCCAAGCCTCATTGCGTGCTTGAAGTACATTAGGTTTAGGGTTTATCAGAACAACACAACAACATACTACTTTACCAACTTCCCATCGAACTGGGACCATCAAGTTATGCATCAAATCTTTGCGAAATATGGGACGGTTGAGGATGTTTTCATCACGAGAAAACGAAACATGAAAGGAAAGCGGTTTGGGTTCTCAAGATTTGCCAATGTGAAAAACCCAGTTGAGTTTGAAAAAAGACTCAATAGCATTTGTATTGGAACCCAAAAGGTAAGGTGTAACATTGCTCGCTTTCAACGGGGCTCAAGCAAGACATATGAAGGTAACAAAAACAACGCCCAACACCACCCTCAATTCTCCCAGGCTGCGGAGGTTGGGAGTAAGCTCCCTCGAACCACCTATGCCACTGTCCTCACCGACCACAAACAACACCCCAAGGACCCACCTAAACACATCATTAATGTTCAACCCCCGAACCCCCCTACTCTATCTCAACAACAAACTAAAACCCTTATTGTTGCTGAGATTAAATCCATTAATGGTGCTACTAACATTCACAACTTTCTACTTGATGAGGGGTTTGATGACTTCACCATCAAATACCTTGGTGGGCTGACACTCCTTCTAAACTTCCCTGATACAACTTCCACCGCAAAAGCCCTAATCAACACAACCCTCCTAACTTTATTCAAGTCTCTCAAACCATGGACAAATGACCTCCACATCAAAGAACGAGCAACTTGGCTGGGTATTTCTGGTCTACCGCCACTACTTTGGACCTCTGAAACCTTTTCAACAATTGCAAAACAATGGGGTGACGTCATTATCCCGGAAGATTGTAATCCACGACAATTTAACCGAACTACGGGTAAGGTTCTCATCCTTACAAAACAACTCGAGTTAATTCACACAACGTCCTACATCCCGTTTGGCAAGGATTTCATCCCCGTCCGCATCTTTGAAACAAATGGTGAAATTGACTCACTTTTCAATGGATATTCCCTTGACTCATCTTCGGATGACGAAGAGGAAGATGCTCCGGAAATGGATGATAACTCGAGTGTTGAACCTTTGGTTGTTGGGAACAACGAAGGGGAGTGGTCTGACGATGATAAAGATGATCCCAATAATGAACCAACACTGGCCGCCGGAACAAACTCAACAACAAATTCCGGTGGTAACACATTTTCGGAAAAGACGGGAAAGTACATACCTTCTGGTGTTTTGGCAGATACCATTCGTGAAGTAGGGTCAACTTCAACACATGTGCACAAGGTCAACGACAAAATCCAAAACATCCTCTCTGACTCCATCCATACCAGCACACCTGACATTTTGGTCAGTGTCTCAGGGGATACGTCTTCCAATGATAGCTTTTTAGTAGCGTTTTAGCACTTTTTAACAGTTTTTTAGCAGCTTTTAGTAATTTTTTAGCATCTTTTAATAGTTTTTCAATAGCTTTTTGATATTTAAGCAGCCTTATCGGGGGCAATTTGAGATTTAGGATGGGGGCAAGCTAAAAATAAGACCATAAAAATATAATTTTTGCACTAAAAAAAAAATCGCTAGTTTATCGGGGGCAACGGCCCCTCCTACCTAGTACATGGCTCCGCCCCTGGATACGCGGGTAAGTCAAACCCTATCCCTTTCTCTTAATCCAAACTTTAGCAGGCCTAGTAAGCCCAGTGATCACTCACCCACTAAGGCCCATCGCTCACACTCACAACCTCCAAGCCTAAAACGTTCCAGCCTACAACTGTAAGGGAATGTAAATCTGTTGTGTTATTCCATACAATCACGAGACAATATATATTGATACAAAGATCATTCTAGAAATGGGCTTGAGCCTAAGAGACTAAACTATAATAAAGACACGGGCTAACATCTCCCCGCAGTTTGAGCGGGAGGACACCGGATGCTCAAACTGGACCTAAATTCCTCAAACAAAGCTGAAGGCAAACCTTTGGTGAAAATGTCCGCAAATTGATAACGCGATGGAACATGTAAAACCCGAACCTGACCAGCAGCAACTAAATCACGAACAAAGTGAATATCAATCTCAATATGTTTCGTATGCTGATGTTGAACCGGATTGCAAGATAAATAAACAGCACTAACATTATCACAGTAGACAAGCGTAGCAAAAGTCAAAGGGGTATGCAACTCACTCAATAAATTGCGCAACCAACAAGTCTCAGCAACAGCATTGGCAACACCACGAAACTCAGCCTCAGCACTGGAACGAGAAAGCGTCGACTGACGCTTAGAGGACCAAGAGAGTAGGTTGTTGCTAAGAAACACACAATAACCTGAAGTCGATATCCAAGTAGTGGGGCAACCCGCCCAATCAACATCAGAATAAGCAACCAAATCACTAGTAGAAGACGAAAACAACTGCAAACCATAATCCAATGTACCCCGAACATAACGCATGATCCTCTTAAGAGCAGAGAAATGCAGCTCTCGAGGATCATGCATATAAAGACACACCTGCTGAACAGCATAAGAGATATCGGGTTTAGTAAACGTAAGATACTATAGAGAACCTGCAAGACTCCGATACAAAGTCGGATCAGGTACCGGATCACCATCAGCCCCCATTTTAGACTCAGTATCAACAGGAGTCCGACTCGGATTACAATTAACCATATGTGCTCTCTCCAAAATCTCACTAGCATACTTCTTTTGAGATAAAAACAAACTTGAAGAATCACGTGTAACAGAGATACCCAAAAAATAATTAAGCGAACCCAGATCTGTCATAGCAAACTCCTTATGTAAGGATCTAATAATCTGCTACAACAAACTCTCAGAAGAGGCCGTAAGAACAATATCATCAACATATAATAATAGATAAGCAGTATCAGTCCCCTGTCTGTAGATAAATAAAGAGGAGTCACGTCGACTATGAGAAAAATCAATCCGAGTAATATAAGATGCAAACCGCTGAAACCAAGCTCGGGGGCATGTTTAAGCCCATAGAGAGACCGCTGTAACAAACACACATAATCAGGATGAATAGAATCCCGAAACCCAGGAGGCTGATGCATATAATCAGTTTCAGAAAGATCACCATGTAAGAAAGCATTCTTGACATCGAGTTGATGAATCGGCCAATGTCGAGAAGCAGCTAGACTAATAACAGTGCGAATAGTACCCAGTTTAACAACCGGACTGAAAGTTTCATCAGCATCAACTCCCTCTAACTGTGTACTACCATTCGCTATAAGACGTGCTTTGTAGCGACTAAGCGTGCCATCCGCCATATACTTGTGGCGAAAAGCCACATACAACACACAGTATTGGTATCCGGTGGTTTAGGTACTCAAGTCCAAGTTTTATTTTTAATAAGCGCAGTATATTCATCACGCATAGCATTTTGCCAATTTGGATCATTAAACGCATCACGATAAGATTTTGGTAAAGGAGAGACTAAAGACACATGTAAATTAAGACGCTCAGGGGGACGGTTAGTCCCGACACGAAAACGCGTAACCATGGGGTGGACCGAGTCAGGGTTTGGGTTAACCGGGGGATTTAGGATAATAGTAGGTGCATGTTGATCCAAAATTGTTGTGGTTTGGTGCGAAACAGCCATAGGTAAGAATTGAAGTTGAGCTGGTATATGTTGGGCCATAGGGGATGGCTGTTGGACTGGTGAATGGATTTGGGCCGAAGATGGGGAAGTAGGTGTTGGTGGGGCCGCATTAGGGGACTGTTGGGCTGCGGGTTCTGTTGGATGTTGTTGGTGTGGTAATGGATCAGTTTGTCTAATAGTTGGTGTGGTAAGGGTAAGATTTAGAATAGTAGGGTGTAGATCAACGGTGTCATCTAAAAAGGTATAAGCGGAAGTGGATTTGGGTATGGTGAAGTGTAACACCCCCATTTTTACATATAGCAGCGGAAGCTAATCTGGGGTATTACTGCAAAGGTACAACAGTCATAATCATAGAAAACGAATCAAAAAGAGTCGTTTTTGAAATAAGTTATCATTCATTATTTCTTCAGAGTTTTTACAAACGAGAGGTTCCCAAAATCTATACAATAAAGTTTGAATGATAACGGTTTTTCCATATTTATGTCCTCGCCACTCCGTGCCATTAGTTACCTGATATAAAACATGCTAAAAAGTCAACACAAAGGTTGAGAGAAATCTATAGGTTTAAGTTTAATAATTTGAATGCAAGTGCAATATTGGGTTACGTTGATATACACCCGTTATTGAAAAATATATTTATTATTGGCATTAGCTCATGAATCCGAAGACTTAGGGTATGGTGATACGTTATAGCCCCTGCGGGTACCTTTGCCATAATACCCGCGTGATTTCTAAAGATGTGCAATTGGTTACTCGTAACTGGGTACACCAACGGGGAGTCTTGCCCAAATAGATCTATTCACAACATCGCG
>BQNB010011935.1:25466-60924 GCA_026074375.1 Tanacetum coccineum
TGCTTTTGTATGCGACCTATCATTCAACTAGATCTAGTGATCCGGACCAAGTAATCTAGATGCCGGGATGGTTCTCCATATAGTGATCTATACATCTAGACCAATAGGATCATAAATAATAACCTATTTTTTCCCTTAGATTGCGAGCTTAGTTGGACCGACAGGTGACCCTTGTGATCAACGAGTACGTTCTCAATTAATTAGTAAAGACTCGGTTAATGGACTACTAGTGTATGAATTGCCTTTAAGCAGTAAGTGGGTAAAGTTTCTATGAGCTAGGGTTTAAAAAGATCACCATTACTTTAATCCTTAAGATAGATTATAATCAGCAAATAAGGATGCTTTATGCGGATACGTTTGATTGTGACAAAATTCTTCATATCTAGGTCTTAGAAAGAAGTACCACCTAAGTCTTAAGAATGATATACCGCCTCGAGATAAGTAATCATTGCACTAAATAAATAAACCAACGTTCTAATTGGATTAATAATGGTTAATACAGTTTTCTTATATTTGGCTAGACTGCTCTTTTATCTTTTGTCAATTTGCTTGCGTGTGTTTTAGGGTCTTAAGTTGATTTTAGTCTAACATAAAAAACCGTGCAGTCTCTCAGGCTGAAAACCCCCTGCTCGAAGACTTGCATAGAGACGTGTATCTTATCGTTCATCAGATTGTCATTCTTCAATAGACTTTACTTTAGACTCATCTTCTTCTGGTTCATCTTTGAATTCTTCATTAGATACTTCTTCAGGTTCACCTTCAGATTCATTGTAAGACACATCATCAGTTCATTCTTTAGGGTTCGATGCATCATGTCAGACTCATTCAGGACCATCGACTAGAGTTGCATCATCTAGGTTGGTTTATCCCCCGGTTATGACTCCACGATATAGTGAGGCGTTTAGACGTTGGAGGTCTGCACCATTGTCTACTCCTTACCCACCGACGACATCAGAGTCATCCCTAGATTCATCTTCTGAGAGATCATTGGATTCATCTTCACTTTCTGCTGGACCATCTCGCAAGAGATGCAGATCCCCTACTACTTCAGTACCATCATCTACTCCTGTTTCGAGATCGATAGCCCCTACTCATGTTGATCTTTTACCACCTCGCAAGAGGTTCAGAGATTCATACTCACCCGAGGATAGCAGAGAGGAGCATATGGAGATTGGTACTGCTGATGCAGAGGCTGTTGCAGATTTGGGTATTGGTGATGGAGTTGGAGCTCATACTGAGGATGGTATAGGTATGGGAGTTGAGATTGCTGCTAGTGATATTAGGGAGGACGAGGAGGAGTTTGAGGCAGAGGCCAGTGCGGGAGGCACGATGGAGATCGCTGTAGATCCATTGGTTACTGGTGGTATTTCTGAGTCCACTAGAGGAGATGTTCCTGATCTTGAGGGTACTCTTTATGATATAGTTCACTACATGTCGGAGGTTCCTCTTGATAGGATTACTGAGTTTGAGACTGCTCAGAGATTGGAGGCAGGTCCGTTTTAATGGCTAGATGTAGAGAGACGTTTGACTGATAGGATTAGGAGGTTAGGACGGGAGAACCTAAGGGTTCGAGCTTTGTTGTGTATCGAGAGAGATCGGGTTGACAGTCTTCGCCATCACATGGCACTTTCACAGGAGGAGTTTCGTCAGATTCGTAGGGATCGTGATGATGCTCGGAGGAGACTTAGGAGATTGGAGTCGTTTGTTGAGAGGCGTTTGGGATTTCGCCCTTAGTTTGGTAGTACCATGGTTATGTAGGACATTAGACTGATGGTTAGGTCTAGATGTTAGTAGTAGAAATATTGTAAATCAAGTACCCCGTCATGGGTTGATTGTAACCGAATTCGATTCTAATATATATATATATATATATATATATATATATATATATATATATATATATATATATATATATATATATATATATATATATATATATATATATATATATATATGAAATCTTATTCTACTATTCCATCGTGTGTTCATCTTAAACATGATATTGTTATTTATTCGTTCTGGCAAAACGTGTTGTTATTATATTTTATTTCATATTATGTATTTAATTCTCGTTATAAGTCGCCGTAGATCATTTCGAATCTCATCATGTGCTATGTCTTGTGTTTAGGACATGACTATCACACGTTCTGGAATGACCCCTGAAGCAATCGAAGAGCTCATTGCCCAGCGAGTGGCTGAGGCATTGGCTAACTATGAGGCAACCCGTGCTGCTAACGCTCTCGAGGCCGAAAGTCAAAGCCAAAATGGCAGTGACGGCGATAATGGAAATGGTGGAAATGGGAATGGAAACCATGGAGGTAGAGGAAACAATGGAAATGGAAATCCAAATGAGAATGGTAGAGGTTCTATGCCAGTTGCTCGCGTGTATGTACTTATCAAGACTTTGTGAAGTGTCAACCGCTCAACTTCAAAGGAACTAAAAGAGTGATAGGTTTAACAAGATGGTTTGAAAAAATGGAAATAATGTTCCACATCAGTAATTGTCTAGATTTAAATCAAGTTAAGTATGTCACTTGCACTTTGCTAGATAGTGCATTAAATTGGTGGAATTCACACAAAGGGACAATTAGAGTTGATGTTGCTTTTGCTATGACATGGAGAGATCTTATGAAGTTGATGACAAAAGTGTATTGTCCAAGGAACGAGATACAGAAATGGAAACTGAATTGTGGAACTTGACTGTGAAGAACAATAATTTGGCTGCTTATACTCAGAGATTTCAAGAGTTGACTCTGTTGTGTACTAGAATCGTTCCAGGAGAGGAAGACTAAATTGAGAGGTATGTTGGAGGTCTCCCTGACAACATTCAAAGGAATGTGATGTCTGCTGAACCAATGTGATTCCATGATGCAATTCAGTTGGCTAACAGTTTGATGGACCAAAAGTTGAAAGGTTATGCAATTAGGAGTGCTGAAAACAAAAGAAATTTTAATAGCAATCAAAGAGACAACCGTGCACAACAAACCCGTTCAAGAGATAGAATGTTAGAGGATCAAATGTGGTCAGAACCTATACACCTGGTGGTAATGAAAATAGAGTTTATGTTGGACCTCACCCTCTTTGCAACAAGTTCAAGTTACACCATGTTGGGGCCATGTACTGTAAAGTGTAGAAGTTGTGGAAAGATTGGTCATATGACCAGGGATTGTAAGCCCACAGTTCCCACGACAGTTAATCAGAGGGCCTCGGTGGTGAATCAAAGGATTTTCACATGCTTTGAATGTGGAAGGCAAGGGCATTTCAAGAAGGATTGCCCCAAACTGAAGAATCAGAACCATGGAAACAAGCCTGTTATTCCTGAAGCTAGAGGGAAAGCTTATACTATTGGTGGAGGAGATGCAAACCCGGGATCCAACATTGTCACGGGTACGTTTCTTCTCAACAACCATTATGCTTCTGTATTATTTGATTCGGGTGCCGATCGAAGTTTCGTGTCGACTACTTTTAGTACCTTGCTTGATATAATCCCCGATACCTTAGACGTTAGTTATGCTGTCGAATTAGCCGACGAAAGGATTGCCAAAACAAATACTATGCTTAGAGGCTGTACCATAGGATTATTAGGTCATCCGTTCAACATTGATTTAATGCCCGTAGAGCTCGGTAGTTTTGACGTCATCATCGGTATGGATTGGTTGGCGAATAATCATGCGGTGATTGTCTGTGACGAGAAGATAGTACATATTCCTTTTGGAGACAAAATTCTGATCGTTCAAGGAGATAGGAGTGATAAAGGGAAGAAATCAACATTGAGTATCATATCGTGTACGAAGACTCAGAAGTATATGGAGAAAGGTTGTCAAGTATTTCTGGCGCAAGTTACAAAGAAGGAAACAAAAGTTAAGTCGAAGGAGAAGCGACTGGAGGACGTGCCAATTGTACGGAAATTTCCGGAAGTCTTTCCAGAAGACTTGCCTGGATTGCCACCTGCGCGACAAGTTGAATTTCAAATTGACTTAGTCCCTGGTGCTGCACCTGTGGCACGAGCCCCTTATAGACTTGCTCCGTCGGAAATGCAAGAACTGTCTGCGCAACTGCAAGAACTTTCTGACAAAGGATTTATAAGGCCAAGTTCTTCACCATGGGGAGCTCCGGTCTTGTTTGTCAAAAAGAAAGATGGATCTTTTCGGATGTGTATCGATTACCGTGAACTGAACAAGCTTACTGTTAAGAATCGATACCCACTCCCGAGAATCGACGACTTGTTTGATCAGCTGCAAGGATCAAGTGTCTACTCGAAGATCGACTTGAGGTCTGGATATCACCAACTCAGAGTTCGTGACGAGGATATTCCAAAGACGGCGTTTAGGACACGCTATGGTCATTACGAGTTCCAAGTAATGCCTTTTGGATTGACAAATGCACCGGCGGTATTCATGGATTTAATGAATCGGGTGTGCAAGCCATTCTTGGATAAATTTGTTATCGTGTTCATAGATGACATTTTGATCTACTCAAGGAACAAAGTGGAACATGAAGGACATCTTAAGCAAATTCTAGAGTTACTTAAGAAGGAAGAATTGTACGCCAAGTTTTCAAAGTGCGATTTTTGGCTTTCTAAGGTACAATTTCTCGGTCACGTGATTGATAGAGAAGGCATTCATGTGGACCCGGCTAAGATAGAATCAATTAGGGATTGGGCATCGCCCAAGACTCCGACAGAGATTCATCAATTTTTAGGTCTTGCTGGTTATTACCGAAGGTTTATTGAAGGCTTCTCGAAGATTGCTAAACCTATGACCAAATTAACTCAGAAGAGCGTAAAATTTGATTGGGGTGAAAAGGAAGAGGCTAGATTTCAGACATTAAAGTAGAAGTTGTGTAGTGCACCGATTTTGGCTTTACCTGAAGGAAGTGAAAACTTCATGGTTTATTGTGATGCTTCTCACAAAGGGTTAGGCGCGGTGCTGATGCAGAAGGAGAGAGTCATAGCTTATGCATCCCGCCAACTCAAGATCCACGAGAAGAACTACACGACACATGATTTAGAATTGGGAGCTGTAGTGTTCGCTCTCAAGATGTGGAGACATTATTTGTACGACACAAAGTGCGTTGTGTTCACTGATAATAAAAGTTTACAACATATTCTAGATCAGAAAGAGTTGAACATGAGACAACGTAGATGGTTTGAACTGCTAAGTGATTACGATTGTGAGATTTGTTATCATCCAAGAAAAGCGAACGTGGTGACGGATGCCTTGAGCCGAAAGGAACAGATCAAGCCACTACGAGTTTGAGCTTTGGTTATGACGATTAGTTTGAATATACCTATGTAAATTCTGAATGCTCAAATCAAGGCAAGGAAAGAAGAGAATTATGGAATCGAAGATTTGTGTGGTATGATTAAGAAGCTAGAGCCACATGTTAATGGAACATTATGTTTGAATGGAAGAAGTTGGATACCTAATCTTGGTAACTTAAGGGATTTGATTATGCATGAGTCGCATAATTTAAAATATTCAATACATCCTAGATCGGATAAGATGTATCAAGATTTGAAGAAGCTGTACTGGTGGCCTAATATGAAAGCCTAGATTGCCACCTATGTCAGTAAGTGTTTGACATGTGCTAAGGTCAAGGCTGAATACCAAAAACCATCTGGTTTATTGGTTCAACCTGTGATCTAAGTATAGAAGTGGGAGAACATTACTATGGATTTTGTTACTAAGTTGCCAAAGACGTCAACTGGTCAGGATACAATTTGGGTAATTATTGACCGACTCACTAAATCCGCTTATTTCCTGCCAATGAAAGAAAATGACTCAATAAAGAAACTGACGAGACAATACTTGAAGAAAATTGTCTCAAAGCATGGTGTACCAGTTTCGATTATTTCTGATCTAGTTGGTAGATTTACATCTCAATTCTGGCAATTGCTAAACAAAGCTCTAGGTACTCAATTGGATATGAGTATGACTTATCATCCGCAAACCGATGGTTAAAGTGAAAGAACCATCCAAACTTTGGAGGACATGTTGCATGCTTGTGTGATTGATTTTGGGAAAGGTTAGGATAGACACCTACCTTTGGTGGAGTTTTCTTACAACAACAGTTATCACACTAGTATCAAAGCTGTACCATTCTAGGCTCTGTATGGTCGCAAGTGTCGATCACCTATTTGTTGGGCTGAGGTTGGAGACGCTCAGCTTACTGGCCTAGAAATTGTTCATGAAACAACTGAGAAAATCTTTCAGATCAAGAAGCATATTCAAGCTGATCGTGATTGGCAAGAGAGTTTAGCCGATAGGAATCATAAGCCCATGGAGTTTCAGGTTGGAGATATGGTCATGTTCAAAGTGCCACCACGGAAAGGGGTGATACGTTTCGGCAAACGGGGAATGTTGAACCCTCGTTATATTAGACCATTTAAGGTAATCGCTAAGGTTGGAACGGTTTCTTACAGACTTAAACTCCTAGATCAATTAATTCGTGTTCATAGAACTTTCCATGTTTCTAATTTGAAGAAGTGTTACGTCGACCAACCGCTTGCTATTTAATTAGATGAAATTCAGATCGACGATAAGCTTGACTTTATCGAGGAACCGGTCGAGATCATGGACTGCAAAGTGAAGCAATTGAAACAAAGCCATATCCCTATTGTTAAGGTGCATTGGAATTCAAGGCGAGGTCCTGAATTCACTTGGGAACACAAAGACCAAAAGAAGAAGAAATACCCTCATCTCTTCGCTAAATCTAAACCTACGTCTGAATCAACGTCTTAAGCTTTGAGGACAAAGATTTTCTAACGGGGAAAGGATGTCACACCCCGTAAATTTTAGGTCAATATTTTAAACTATTCCGATCATTATTTTGAATTTTATCTGTTACATTTGAATTTAACCTAAAACCGAGAGGTTATCCAGCGTAAATTTGAAAAACATCATCGGACGCGTTCCGGATTCGTATGTTGTTTAGTCTAGATATTATATGCATTATTTTATCTTTTCTAAGTGTTATGTAGTTTACGTTCACTCCCGATATTTATTTTTACGGTTCAGTATATTATTTATGTTTTTCGCGTTTTTGATCAAACAGAACCCCATAAACCCGTAATCTTTTCATGCAAGTTCTAGTTATCGTATATTTCGGGTTTAGAATTCAAAAATTTCATGTTCTCCCCCTACCCTTAAATCCCACGCAAACTCACACACTTAATTAAATGTTGGAGACTCTTTCACCTTTAATTCAAATGTTTACATACACATGCATGCTAATGACATATTTGTAGTATTATCCCATGCATCCAACACCTTCTTACACATATTCTTGTCACCTTGCATGGTAAAGACCACTTATCCACTAACTTAAACCATGAACTTTTGATTTAATTCCAATAAGTGGTCATTTGGCTCCTATCCCCTCCTTTGGCTCCTTTGCATCTGAACCCACACCACATACACCTTTGGTGTGTGTTGGTCACTTAGACTTTTGATCCCTTCCTTTGATAAGCCTTGGTTTACAAAATATCTTAAACCCTAGTTTGTCCCTATATAAAGCTTATTATATCTCACTTAAGTTATTCATTTCATTTTAACAAGCCACCAAGAGCTCCCATCTCTCTTTCTTTCCTCTCTTGGCCACGGACAACAAACACACACACAAACATTCATTGTTTTGATTTTCAATTAAGATTTACAGATTCCAATCTCATTTTTAACTATATCTAAAGGTGTTCCAAGGGTTTGATCATTTGTTTTCAAGGTTTTCTAAAGATTTCAAGAGTTAGGGTTTGGTTTATCGAGTGGTTTTTGCAAGATAATCTTAAGGTTTATAGATCTAAGGATTTTGGGTTAGATCTTGTGTGTTACTTTACTTATCTTCTTGTTGTAAGTGTTCTATTTCATCTCTTGTGATTTCTTTATGGTTTTTGAATCATTCTTAAGTTTCAAGGCTTATGTGTTTGTGGTTTTTGAAAATAAACAAGTTAAAACATAAACTAGTATAGTTTTATGGTTCTTTGATTTACAAAAGGTTTTGGTTGTGAGTATGAGTGAACATGAGTGTTGCAATAATAGAAATCTTAGGATTAGGTTAGTATTGATGGAGAAATATTGGTGGATAGAGATTAGGGCTAGAATAGGCACTAATATGAAGTTTGGGTGATTTTTGGTAGCGTTTGCGAAATGTATGGTTGCCGATCCGATTTTGTTTTGAGGTTTTGGGAGACTTAAAAATGTTTCATTAGTCGAGAAAGTAGTTTTTAGGAAGCTTGTTTTGAATAGATAGGTTTTCATATATCGAACAGTAAAAGCGGTTTTAAAACGACCAAGTTATGGCGAAATGAATTTTGGAACACTTTTCGAAAAAATAATAAATGAGGTTGCTGATTGGAAATTAAATCAAGGTTTTTGAACACTTTCGAACATTTTTGAGGTTTTAAAACATTGGCGAAACATATAGAAACATTAGCGTATTGATTGGAAACATTAGAAACGTCATAAAGGTAGTTATGGAATGCCGAATGTTATAAAGCGTAAGACTTCTAAAAATAGTAACTTTTGAGATAAGTCATCGAGATGGATGTAAAAGTTATTGTAGGAACCCGGATACACTTTCACTTCACCATGGATTTGATAAGAAAAATAGATGAGAAGAAAAATGAAGAAAAGTAGAGAGACGTAGACAGAGAAACTAGAGAAAAGAAAAAGAGTGGTTGTATTCTAAACAAATGTGTGTGAAACAAATGAGAACCAATACCCTCTCCACACTTAGAGAGGGGTATTTATACCACTTAATGGGCTGGCCTTGTAAGGCTTGTTGGGTCGTGGTTTAATGTTCTTGGGCCGGGCTCGGGATTACAATGGACCTTAGTCCGGAACTGGTATAAGATTAGATTACGTTCACGAGCCCGTTTATCTTTCTAGCCTATTACAACATACATGAGATAAAGACCAAGATTGATAATATAATTGAGGCTAACAGTCTCCCCCTAACCTTGGTTTCTGAGAGATTCCAAGCTTTCATGTTAGACTCGTTATCTTGAGGCCAACAATCTTCCCCGAAGCGAGGCTTCTTGCAAATTCTAAGCTTCCATGTTCACAGACATATCTGAGGCTAACAATCTCTCCTAATGTATGGTCTTCGAATTCATGAGGTGAGATCTTGAATCTTGCTTCCTTGAACTTTTTGAGATTGCTTTGTCGTTGAGTTCTTGAATCTTTGGTCTTTATTATGTTGTAGGCTTGTTTCTTCATGCTGTGTGATCTTTGATCTTAAGCCTTTGTCATTGTCTTTCGACTTCGTCTTTGATTTCGAGATCTTTAAATCTTTTCCTTGTTTGTCTTGATCGTCTTTGCCACCTTGCGATCTTGTGTTTTGACAAACATGCTCATACTTTCCATCTTATTGAAAGCTCTTTAATAATCTCCCCTGAAGCTTGGTTTCTAAGGAGGAATCTTTGATATCAGAGTTTGCGGAAGTCTTTGTCTTTAATACTTGAGCTTTCTTGATTCTTGAATCTTGATGCTTATAGTATGTCTTTGTAGTTTGAGCATGAACATGTAGTAATGAATCGGACTCTGCTGGAATGAGGATGCAACACCGTCGTTTGTACCTGCATTTTAATGTTAGTGATAAATAGCAGATATGGACGGATATGACTTTGTCATTCGTCGAGATTCGGTTGCATTAACCTTCGGTTCCGTGAGGTCCGTTTTATAGTATAAATACTGTACTTGTGATCAGGTAGGTTCAATTTAGAAGAACCTCCTTGACAGGGTTTCCAGCTCAAAGTTTTAGATCCTCTAACGCGTATGCATTAGATTCACCGTACTTGCTTGTTCTCAATATTGAAACGTCTCAAAGCAGACAACACGATATGAGTGAATCAGATAGTTACTATCATTCTGATTGAGTCATCAATTCATTTACTGGACCATTATCGATATCCAGTTAACACAAGCTTGATTCATATAGAATCTAGCAAGTCACCTACCAAGAGCTTGTTTGATGTTGGCTCAAGCAGGATTTCCATCTTCACTGTGAATACTTAAGTATCACTCAGATGTTCTGGAAAAATCACAAGGATAATGCATAGGACTCTTGTTAACAACTTGTGAACTTGATGATGTTCACCAAGTGTTTATAATGGAATGTGTCCTAATGAGATTTATTTTATTGATCTCTTGGCTCTAGACTCGATTAGTGCGTTTTGGTTTTAGTACTCGGAGGCTGGAGCAGACTGCCACCTATTCAATATCAACTAACTCGGAGTGAGAAAGTTAATAGAAGTAGTGTGTATATCCGTGATAAATGAGACAAGTTTCTGTTAAGAGAAACTCGAATGGCCGAGGAGGGTTGTGCATTGCATCACTGGGTCCATGACATCTTTCTTTAATACCAACAATCATCTTTGTGATTTTGATAGATTTTGTATTGACCCAGTTTCTGCCTAAGTTGTGTCGAGGGCTGCTTTCTTTTGACCCTTTATCCATACATTTCTTTTTAATTCTTCAACCCCTTCAATGTTTACCAAGACGTCATTACTAACACTTTGTTGTGATTGTTTCAGTGTTAGCTCAATCTTAGTCGGCATTATTCCCGTATTCATTCATCTCCAATCATTCCTAAGGACTTCTATTTCTAACTATGGATTGTCCTTGGGTAGATCCCTCTGGTTCTGGTTGGATCATTGGACTAATACCTAACCTAACCACCTTACGACTTCAGAATCGTCGTGAAATTTAGATGTTATTGGGTATAAGATCTAACCATAAAACCTTTTCCAAAGAGTATAAAGCACTGTGAGTCATTTAGATCACTTATTATTTTCAAGATCACATTTTAATTACATTTCTCTCCTTATTTTAAATACTAATTCACTTAGTTTTTGAAATACCATGTGATTAAAATTCGTCATGAAAATCCCGTGGGAAAAATATTATTAGCATGAATTATATGGAACTTTAACTTGATCCCCCTCAATTTTACATATGTTTGACACCAAAACAAAATGATACCAAGTTGTAAAATGAATATAACATTGAGGCTGAGCTAGTGTCGAGCACACAATTTTAAGAGATTATGAATTGTCATTGAAGAATTCTTGAAAAATTGTACGCAGACACTGGGTCATCTTATAACGAACATTTTATTAAGTTGTCATTATTATTACTAAGTTGTTATTAAGATTAGTGTAAATGTTTTGAATACCGAAAGAATTTAAGAATAGTATCCAAAAACATTAAAATATTTGTTTTTTGAAAAACTCCCCCTCAAACATTGACTTATTTTGAAAATGACACCAAATGTAAAAGAATTGTCTTGTAAAACTTTATGAGGGATGGAGTGTTAAACACATAATTTTGAAAGATTTTGAATTGTCATTGAGAAATTCTTGAAAATTTGTGTTCAACATTTTGAAAAACATCATGTTAGAAGACTTCTCTTCTAACGCTAAGGATAAGTGCACTAAAGTTGCGTGTTCTATAGTCTTAGTTCTCGTTGTCTTGATAGAATCAGACAGCTCTTTGTAATGCCTTTTCAAAGTCTCATTTTCCTTAAGTAATTTAGCCACTTTATGTTCCAATTCGATGTTTATTGTTTCAATTACATCTATGTCATGTTTAATCTTGGCTTCATTACTTTTGAAAATTGACCATGTTTCCCTTCTTTTAAAGCTTGATTTTGATATTTAAGTTCAAGATTAACACAATATGCTTCCATTCTTAAAAAATCTTTTTGAAATTGGGCAACAGTCTTTTTGAGATAAATATTTTCAGATTCGAGAGATTGATTTGAGAGTTCAGTTGTCTGGTTGTCAATTAATTTAGCAGGCAAAGGACATGTGTCATGACATTGTTCAGCATTCTGGTCAACCTTTCCTTCATTATTGAATTCAGGTTGCTCAGTATGCTGTTGTCCTGTAGCAAAGACATTGATTTCAGCAGTCGTTTGTACCTTAGCCATTGGCTCTTCATCATATATGGGTTTGATATCTGCATCATCAGCATGTGCATCATTCCCTGATCTGCTGCTTGTATCCTGCTCTACTGATTTTGTCCCACTACTTGCTGTGTTAACCAAACTAGCATCCAATGCTTTACACGTATCAACCTTTCCCCCCGTTGTCTGCATATATCTTTCATTCACCCTGGTGTCATACTCTCTTTTATGCCGTGCTCTTTCATCAATTGGCTTCTTAACAGATTCCATGTGTTGAATCAGTGTATCACAGAATTCACGAATCTCAAGTTGAGTGTATTGTAGAAAGTAGTTGCGTGTCATTACAACATATTCATCATCCAAATAAATCCGTGACTTAATAAACATCTGAAACTGTGTCTTGAGTACTTTAAAAGCAGCCATGTATCCAATCTCTTCAAATTCTTTGTTGTCAAGTTGCTTTTCTAGTTGATCCATGTTTAGAAACATTGTGCCTGTGAAAGTCTCTACATCTTGACCAAAGAGTGTCGCAAATGCGGGTTTGAATCCACACTCGGTTCGAGTTCCTTTTAATTCGTTGTTTGAAAGAAGCTTAAGGTGTGAATGAAGTTGTCGAAAAGGTACCATGCAACTCTTTTTTGCTTTGTCTTGAATTTGTTGCATTTGTTGTTCTTCCAAATTAGAATACGAAGATAAAGTATCTTTCGTTTCCATTTTACTGTGAATTGTGAAGTGAAAATGATTTATAGGATCTTAAGCAGGTAAAGTGATTGTTGTTGTGGATTGAATTCAATTAACGTTCACGTGATTTTACAAATCTATGATTTAAACCGAGAAAAGAAATGGAATCTTTTGCGGGATTTTACAATATCAAGAAGAAACCGTGAAACAATGATTAATTGTTGTTGAAATCGTTGTTGTAATTGAAGAACTTGAGCTTTTGTTAACGATTGATGAGCTTAAAGCGATGAACGGATACCACACTTTCAACTTAAAATGATTAACGGTTTATTAAAGCATAAACAAGGACTAACAGTGTAATTAAAATCCAAGTCTAGTGCTTAACGGTTGTTAATTGAAGTAGCAGGGACTGAAAATGCAATAACGGTTCGTTTTGGAGTGTTAAAGGCTGAATTATATGTAATAAGGACCAACGGTGCAAAGGAGTTTTAACAGGGAGGGTTATTTAGCAGCAAAGGACTAATGGTGTAATTGTAGTAAACTTCCAAGGACTGCATGTGCCAAGCTCCAAAAATGATTAATTAATAAGAAAATTTTCCCACCATTTTAATCATCTTCTTCGTTTAAATTTATAAAACAACACCGATTATGTTTATAAGCTCGTGAGATTGTACGATTATCGTCGGTGAAATGTGAATATACCACATTGATCGAAAAAGGATCGCTATCACAATGGTATAGGTTAGAAGTCCCGTAATGAACCGTCACTCGAAACCGAAAAACCCGAAATTACTTAAAAACGTATATAGTTTGATTCTGTTGAGTTGCTAATTCGGTTCATGAACGAGATGTGCTAATCCGGTGGTCAAAGAAATATGCAAATCCGATTGATAAGTGAATGTTAATTTGGTTGACAAAGAAATGATGCGTATCCGGTTGAAGAAAGAAATGTGTATCCGGTCACAACTAAGAACTGCGTATCCGGTTGCAACTACAAATTGCGTATCCGGTTAAAACTGCGAACTGCGTATCCGGTTACAACTGCAAACTGCGTATCCGATTACAACTACAAACTGCGTATCTAGTTAAGCTTGAAGTTGCATATCCGGTGCCTTCAAAGATTGTACTAACGTCCTTGTGTCCTTTCTTTTGTCCTCTTGATGCCAACCATGTGGACCATAAGAGGATAAGCTCAACCAAAAAAATTAAGCTTGTCTTAGCTTGAAAATAAGTTTGTCACCAGAAAAAGCCACGAAAACTTGTATCACAATAAGCTAGTAACGATTGAAAATGAAAGTTTAGAGATTTTGAAAGGCAAATAAGCTAGAACTCAAAACAAAAAATAAAAGAAACCTAAGTAGTAATAAGCTCCAAAAAGCTTTTGAAAAGCTCTTTTTCCCCGCATATAAGCCACGTAATACGCTGAAGAAATAAGCAGCAAAATAAGCTTATAATAAGCTCGAGATGTAAGCTCGTTTTAAGCAACTTAAGAAAGAATAAAAAAATGAGGTGTCCTTTTTTTGTGAAACCAAAAACGCACCCTTATTACTGTTGTACACTGTTTTGATGCAAAAAATGTATTAGCCCAACTTGTGAAATTTGAACAGCCCAAGATCAAGAGTTATAGTGAAACAAAAATTTTGAAAACCAAAAAATATGACGAATGGAACTAAGCTCAAATAAGTATTACCACAACATTACCATTAAACCCACCCCTGGCGATTGATACCAAATGTAGAAACCCGAATACACTTTCACTTCACCATGGATTTGATAAGAAAAATAGATGAGAAAAAAATGAAGAAAAGTAGAGAGATGTAGAGAGAGAAACTAGAGAGAAGAAAAAGAGTGGTTGTATTCTAAACAAATGTGTGTGAAACAAATGAGAACCAACACCCTCTCCACACTTGGAGAGGGGTATTTATACCACTTAATAGACCGGCCTTGTAAGGCTTGTTGGGCCCTGGTTTAATGTTCTTGGGCCGGGCTCGGGATTACAATGGACCTTAGTCCGGAACTAGTACAAGATTAGATTACGTTCACGAGCCCGTTTACCCTTCTAGCCTATTACAACATACATGAGATAAAGACCGAGATTGATAATATAATTGAGGCTAACAGTTAGGCGTTTATGTATTGATAAAGCCTTTTCGGAAATATGGATTTAACAAAATATGGGGGACGGTATTAACATCTTGAAACTTAGAACTTTCCCAAAATAGAAAGTTTCCTAAAATAGTAACTTTTAGTAAACCGTGGCGTATTTTAGTCATGAACATTTTGTCATCATAATGACACCATTTTTCCTAACTAAGACACAAACACATATGGATGCCTCCTCGTTGTTAAGTGTTTTGCTTTTGGTTTCGTATATCATATCTTAGTCCTAAGACGCATCATTCCTTTAGGTGACGGCTAGGATTGTGTATCATCTTTCTCTTACGAGATTATTAGTCTCTCATCGCTCTAAGGTGAGTTCATAACCCCATCTTTTATGATTTCAACTTTACTATTTTGGGGTGAGAAACATTGCTTATTTTAAATTTTGGACACAAGTGTTTTCAATTATCATTTCCTATTTACGTGTTGCCTAAGTAGCGATTAGACCACTATCATGCCCGAACCATCATGAACCGTTAATTACTTATGACCGACCAATTGGGTAAGTAAGCGTGAATGTTATAGATAGATCTATCTAGGACTAATTATCCCTATCCGGGTAAGCAAGCACTTACTTGTTTCTGTGTTGATGAACGAACGGATATATATCATGTTAAAAACTCTTTGGGGTGTCTTGGTCAGACATCTGTAGGGCAGTATCATCACTTTGCATATTATATGTAACTCCTAATTTAGCATCGGTGTCATGAGCTTAGCGCAACGTAAATACATTTCATGTGATATTATATCCGTTATAATAGTCACATCACTTTTAAAATCTTGTGGTCCAACCTTACATCAATTCAAACCTATGAATTCACCAACTTTATTTTGACTGTTTTAAGCATGTTTTCTCAGGTGCTTAGCTGGATTGTTCTTGAAGTGCTATTTGATGTTGCATGCATTGTTGGGTGTCTTTCAAGAATGTTTACCTTTACATATAAATACTCGTTGTCGTAAGAACATGTTATGATTCCGCTCCATTTTACTTAAGCTTCCGCTAAAACTATTTCATTTATGTCAAGAGTATTTTAAGACTTATTTTGATTTATCCAAAGCAACGAGTTATGTATGCAATGACGTCACGCCTTCGGATACGTATTCCGTCCAGGCCCCGTTTGGGGGTGTGAAATATACCCAGAGATTTCAAGAGTTGACTATGTTATGCACCAAAATGGTTCCTGAGGAGGAAGACCGAGTCAGAAGTTCATTGGAGGTCTCTCAGATAACATCTAGGGTAATCTGATTGCTGCGAGAACCCACGAGACTCCAGGATGCTGTCTGGATTGCCAACAACTTGATGGTTCAAAAGTTGAAGGGTTATGCTGTGAGGAATGCCGAGAACAAAAGAAGGTTTGATAACAACCAGAAGGACAACCGTGTGCAACAACCCCCGTACAAGAGACAGAATGTTGGTGGACAAAGTGTGGCGAGAGCCTACACAGCTGGTAACAATGAGAAAAAGGGGATATGCTGGGCCTTTGCCTTATTGCAACAAATGTAAGCTACATCATAAAGGGCCATGTACTGTGAAATGCGGGAAGTGCAACAAGGTCGGGCATATGACCAGGGATTGTATGAACGATGTTGCTGTCATAGCTACTCAAAGAGCCCTAGTAGTGAATCAGAGGGTTCCTACTTGTTTTGAGTGTGGGAGGCAGGGACACTACAGGAATGAGTGTCCCACGTTGAAGAATCAGACACGTGGAAACAAAGCTGGGAACAAGACCAATGAAGCCAGAGGGAAGGCATATGTGCTGGGAGGAGGAGAAGCTAACCCTGATTCTAATGTCATTACGGGTACGTTTCTTCTCAACAATCACTATGCTTCTATGTTATTTGATTCAGACGCCGATAAAAGTTTCGTGGCATCTACGTTAGTGCTTTACTTGATGTCATCCCCTCTACGCTAGACGTTGGTTATGCTGCCGAATTAGCCGACAGAAGAGTTGCGGAAACCAATACTGTGCTTAGAGGTTGTACATTAGGATTGTTAGGTCACCCATTCAATACTGACCTAATGCCCGTAGAACTTGATAGTTTTGACGTCATCATCGGCATGGATTGGTTAGCGAATCATCATGCGGTGATCGTTTATGATGAGAAGATTGTGCGGATTCCCTATGGGGATGAAGATTTGATAGTCCAAGGTGATAGAAGTGGCAAAGAGAATAAGTCGAAATTGAGCATTATATCGTGCACCAAGACTCTGAAATATATTATGAAGGGTTGCCAAATTTTTCTAGCACAAGTTACGAAAAAGGAAACCAAAGACAAGTTGGAGGAGAAACGACTTGAAGACATGCCGATTGTACGGGATTTTCCAGAAGTATTTCCAGAAGACTTGCCTGGATTACCACCGATTCGACAAGTTGAATTCCAAATCTACTTAGTCCTTGGTGATGCACCTGTAGCACGAGCCCCGTATAGATTAGCACCGTCAGAACTGCAAGAGTTGTCTACTCAGCTGCAAGAACTTTCTGACAAAGGGTTCATAAGACCAAGTTCCTCACCCTGGGGAGCGCCGATCTTATTTTTCAAAAAGAAAGATGGATCTTTTCGGATGTGTATCGACTAACGTGAACTAAACAAACTTACTATGAAGAACCGATACCCACTTCCGAGAATCGATGACTTGTTTGATCAGTTGCAAGGGTCAAGAGTCTACTCTAAGATCGACTTAAGATCTGGTTATCACCAACTCAGAGTTTGGGAGGAAGACATTCCAAAGAAAACATTTAGGACACACTACGGTCACTATGAGTTTCAAGTGATGCCGTTTGTACTGACCAACGCACCGACAATATTCATGGATCTGATGAATCGGGTGTGCAAGCCATATCTGGATAAATTTGTGATAGTTTTCATTGATGACATTTTGATCTAATCCAAGAATAAGAAGGAGCATGAAGAGCACCTTAAGTTAATTTTGTGATTACTTAACGAGGAGGAATTGTACGCTAAGTTTTCAAAGTGTGAATTTTGGCTTTCAAAGGTATATTTTCTCGGTCACGTGATTGATAGTGAAGGCATTTACGTGGACCCAGCTAAGATTGAATCAATCAAGGATTTGGCGTCGACAAGACACCAACAGAGATTCATCAATTTCTAGGTCTTGCTCGTTATTACCGACTATTTATCAAAGGTTTCTCAAAAATTGCCAAGCCTATGACAAAGTTGACGCAAAAGAGCGTGAACTTCGATTAGGGTGAAAAGGAGGAAGCTGCATTTCAACAGTTGAAGCAGAAATTATGTAGTGCACCGATTTTGGCTTTGGTTGAAGGTAGTAAAAACTTTGTGGTTTACTGTGATGCTTCTCACAAAGGGTTGGGCGCAGTTTTGATGCAAAGGGAAAAAGTCATAACTTACACGTCACGCCAACTCAATATTCATTAGAAGAATTACACTATAGATGACTTAGAACTTGGAGCTGTAGTGTTCACTCTCAAAATGTGGAGACATTATTTGTACGACACGAAGTGCGTTGTGTTCACGGATCATAAGAGTTTACAACATATTCTTGATCAAAAGGAGTTGAACATGAGACAACGCCGATGGTTGGAATTATTAAGTGACTACGACTGCGAGATTTGTTATCACCCGGGGAAGGCGAACGTGGTGGCTGATGTGCTAAGTCGAAAGGAAAGGATTAATCCACTACGAGTTCGAAACTTAGTTATGACTATTGGTTTAAATCTTCCTAAGAAAATTTTGAATGCTCAAGCTGAGGCAAGAAAAGAGGAGAACTATATAACCGAAGATTTGTGTGGAATGATTAAGAAGCTGGAGCCCCGTGCCGACGGACGTTGTGTTTGAGGAATAGGAGTTGGATACCCTGTTTTGGTGACTTGAGAGCTTTGATTATGAACGAGTCGCATAAGTCAAAGTATTCGATCCATCTTGGACCAGACAAGATGTACCAAGATTTAAAGAAACTGTATTGGTGGCCCAATATGAAAGCGGAGATTGGCACCTATGTCAAAAAGTGTCTGACATATGCCAAGGTCAAGGACGAATACCAAAAACCATCTGGTTTGTTGGTTCAACCTGTGATCCCGATGTGGAAATGTGAAAACATTACAATGGATTTCGTTACTAAACTGCCAAAGACATCGACTGGTCAAGATACAATTTGGGTAATTGTCGACCGCCTTACTAAATCCGCTCATTTTCTTCCAATGAAGGAGAACGACCCAATGGAAAAGTTGACTACTTGAAGGAGGTAGTCGCGAGGAATGGTGTGCTAGTTTCGATCATCTCTGATCGAGATGGTAGATTCACCTCTCAATTCTGGCAATCGCTTCAAAAAGCACTAGGCACCCAATTGGATTTCAGTACGGCTTATCACCCTTAAACCGATGGTCAAAGTGAGAGGACCATCTAAACCTTAGAAGACATGTTGCGTGCTTGTGTGATCGATTTTGTAAAATGTTGGGATAGGAATCTACCTTTAGTGGAATTTTCGTACAATAATAGTTATCACACGAGTATCAAAGCTGTACAATTTGAAGCACTGTACGGTCGTAAGTGTCGATCGCTTGTCTGTTGGGCTGAGGTTGGAGATGCTCAGCTTACTGGCCCTGAGATTGTTCATGAAACTACAGAATAGATCATCCAAATTAAGAAGCGTATACAAGCTGCACGCGATAGACAAAAGAGCTACGTCGATAGGATACGTAAGCCATTAGAGTTTCAAGTTAGAGATAAGGTTATGTTGAAGGTATCGCCATGGAAAGGGGTGATTCGTTTCGGCAAACAGGGGAAGCTGAACCCTCATTATTGGACCTTTCAAGGTACTTGCTAAAGTTGGAACAGTCGCTTACCAACTTGAACTCCCGGATCAACTAAGCCGTGTCCATAGTACATTTCACGATTCCAATATGAAAAAGTGTCTCTCCGACGAACCGTTAGCTATCCCGTTGGATGAAATTCAGATCGATGACAAGCTTAATTTCATCGAGGAACCGGTTGAAATCATGGATCGCGAAGTAAAATGTTTAAAGCAGAGACGTATCTCGATTGTGAAAGTTCGTTGGAATTCTAGGCAAGGTCCTGAGTTTACTTGGGAGCGCGAAGACCAAATGAAGAAAAAGTACCCTCATCTTTTCGTTAACTCAACATCTACGTCTTAAGCTTTGAGGACAAAGCTCTTTTAATGGGGGAATGATGTGACACCCCGTAAATTTTAGGTTAATATTTTAAACTATTCCGATCATTAATTTGACTTTTATTTGTTTCGTTTGAAATTGGCTTAAAACCAGGAAGTATCTCGCGTAAAATCTGAAAAACATCATCGGACGCGTTTCGACTTCGGGCTTGGTTTAGTCTACGTGTTATATGCATTATTTTATCATTTCAAGTGCTAGGTAGGTCATGTTCACTTTCGTTTGCGATTTATATGTTTTTCGCGTACGTCGTACGGTTTTAGCGTTTTTGATCAAACGGAGACCCGAAAACCCGTAATCTTTTCATGTAAACTCAAGTTATCATCCAATACTATTAGACTTGTCAAATTTTATAAAAATCCCTCCCCCTAGCCTCTTTAATTTTCGGTGCAAGCAAAAGAAAAGAAAAGAAAAGGAACCAAAAATTTAAATTTCAAATGAGAACACTACATCACATGCAAGATGGTGACATCTTTGTAGTTTTATCCCATGCAAGAACTTGTGACTTCTTACACCCTTTGTCTTCATGTACCATGGGAGGACCACAACTCCACTAAGCATTTCTTTGTATTTAATTTTCGCTAGGAAGTAAGTCATGAAACCCCCCTTGTCATCAGTCGTTCGAACCACAAGGACACCAAGAGGAGTCCAAGACAATTTTCATAAGCCATGGTTCACATAATATCTCTAAACCCTAAACCCTTGTTCCTATAAATACTATGTGATAACACTTCTAGGTCATTTCTTTCAAGACAAGCCTTACAAAAATTTCTCTTCTCTCTTTGTTTCTTCCTTGCTTACGACACCAAACAAACACCCTCTTAGGGTTCATTTTCCTTGATTTCCTTCAAGATCCAAGTATTCTAGGTTGATCTTTCTTCATATATAAGGTGATTATAAGTGTTGGTTCTTTGATTCCAAGGGTTTATTCAAGATTTCATAAGTTAGGGTTTTGGTTTATCAAGTGGGTTTTTGCAAGATTTGTTATTGGGTTTAAGATCTAAGGTTTTCTAGTTAGATCTTGTCTTTCTTGATTCTTCTCACCTTGTAAGTGTGTTCTTGATCCTTCTTTTATCTCTCTCTTTTCTTGATCAAGTATTATATATATCCTTAGTGTTTGTGTTAATTTTCAAAAGAAACTAGTGGGTTTATGAAGTAATAAAGTTTTCACGTGTTCTTAATATTAATACTTTGTCTATGGAAAGGATGAGTGAACTTGTGTGTTGCAACAAAGAGGATGATGGGATTAGAATAGATTAAGAGTGGATTTTGATGGTTAGATTAGTAGTGAACATGATTAGGTTAGTATAAACAATATTGTGAAGTTTGGATAGATTAATGGTAGTGTTTGCGAAATGTAAGGTTACTGATCGGAATTTGTTTTGAGGTTTTGGGCTACTTAAAAATGTTTTCATTAGTCAAGAAAGTAGTTTTTGGAGAGCTTGTTTCGAATAGATAGATTTTCATATATCGAACACTAAAAGCGGATTTAAAACGTCCAAGTTATGGCGAAATGAATTTTGGAACACTTTTTGGAAAAATAATTATTTAAGTTGCTGATTGGAAATATAAAATGGGTTTTCGGACACTTTTGAGTTGATTTGAGCTTTTGAAACATTGGCGAAACGTATATAGACACTAGTATATTAAGCGGAAACTTTAAAAACATTACAAATATATTATCGGGATTGCTAAAACGAAAAACTCCTAAAAATAGTAACTTTTGATATTTATTAGCAAGATGGACTTGGAAGTTAGGCGTTTAGGTTTAAGTAGTGCGTTTTAGGATCAAGGGCTTATTGAATATTAGGGGCGGTATTAATGTCCCGAACTAACTTTTCTAAAATAGTAACTTTCCAAAAATAGAAACTTTTCGTAAAACATGGAGTAACGTAACTATAAACCTTATACTTTCATAATGACATGTTTTTACTATATAAACTGAAGCGCAAACACTTATGGATGTCTATTTTTCTTACAAGCGTCTTATATGATGTTTCGTGTTTATTTCTCGTTTCTAAAGCGCGTCTATTAATTAGGTCGCGGTTAGAGTCATTCGTTATCGTTATTCACTTCGTTGAATATCTTGCTCACTACTTGCTTAAGGTGAGTTCATAGCCCCATGGTTTTACTACTTTGATTTACTATTTGGGGTGAGAAACATTACTTGATTTTAAACATTGGACACAAATGCTTTACGTTTTTCTCAATCTTGTTTACATGTTGCCTAAGTAGTATTGAAACTTGTATGCCCGAGTTATCATGAACCGTTAGTTACTTATGATCAGTTGGATTGGTAAGTGAGCGCGAGTGTTGTAAATAGATCTATTGGTACTAATCATCCCCGTCCGGGTAAGTAGCTCTTACCGGATCAACGGACGTATACCATGTCAAGTGATACGGTGAAGCGCCATGATGGCACCCGCCAGGGCAAGTTTATTATGCATTATGCATGCTTCCATTACATTTAGCCTCGGTGTCATGCGCTTAGTGCAACGTAAATACCCTTTTTATGTGATATTGTATATGTTATAATAGTCACATGCATTTTGCAAAATTTGTGGTCTATTCTTATAACAAATTTAAAACTATGAATTCACTAATTTTATGTTGACGTTTTAGCATGTTTTTCTCAGGTGCTTAGCTGTGGATGTATTTGATTGCTATATGGTGTCGCCTTGCGTTGGCCCGATTTTCAAGAACTATTATCATCTGTTTTAACATCGTTATTAATTTATAAAACTTATATTCGCTTCCGCATATTATCTATGAACCTATGTAAAACTTTAACAATTTTCATTTAATGCAACGATGTTGGATTTCTAAATGTACCCTTAGAAGTAGTTCTTTGTATCTTGTGTGATGTATATTATGACGTCACGCCCCCGGACACGTATTCTGTCCAGGCACCGTGTGGGGTGTGACACACTTAGCTCTTGGGACAACCTCGGACTTACCAATCCTACACTACACACGATCGGGTTCTCTGCCCGTTAGTGCGTTTAAAAACCCTTAGATAAACGAGTTTTATATATTTAAAACTTGGTAATTACAAACAAATAAATGCATCAAGTTTTTGGCGCCGTTGCCGGGGAGCTAAAATCAGTTTTTAGTTTGAATTTTTGTAATATTTGCTTTTTCTCTTATTTTAGCTTATAATTTTGTTTAAGTTATTAATTTTGTTTGTTTTAAGTTTCAGGTAGCAAAATAGGTGAACCTGACATCGACACACTCACCAGGGAGCAGTACTTGGCATTGACTAGAGGGAACCAGGCATCAGGCGTGGTTAAACCTGCTATTGCGAACAATGTCAACTTTGAGATCAAGATCCAGTTCATGAGGGAGCTAAGGGAATATACATTCTCAAGAAACAAGAATGATGATGCTCATGAACACGTTGAGAGAGTTTTGGACATCATCAGCCTCTTGAACATGTTGGGAGTTACTCATGACACAGTTATGCTACGCGTATTCCCTATCACACTCACTAGAGCTGTAAAGAGATGGTTTGACATGATACCTTCAAGAAAGATCAACACTTGGGATCTGCTAAAGAAAGCTTTCATTCAGAGGTATTGCCCACTGTCTATAACCTTGAAACAACTTGAAGAGATTCATAACTTCAAGCAAGAAGGTGATGAGACACTGTATCAAGCTTGGGAAAGGTATAGTGACCTTCTTTACAAATGTCCAACACATGATCTGAACAACCAATAGAAGGTGAATATCTTTTGTAAGGGGTTAGACACTACTACCCGCCAATTGCTTGATTTCCATGGGCTAATCCATGGAATGACACTAGCCCGAGCTTTGGAGTCAATTCAAACCATGACAGATCACTCACATAAATGGCATGATGGATCTAAGAGGACAAGTGGTAGTAGATCGGATGGAATTGCTAAAATCACTAGCAAGCTGGATAGTCAAGGAAGATACTTGAAGAAGCTAAAGGAAAATGTGCATGCTATCCAGGTTGGTTGTGGAATTTGTAGAGGAACTCATCTTGATAAAGAATGCCCACTCAACAAAGAAATCAAGGGACTTGAAGAAGTTAAGTATGGAGAGTTTGGAAGATCATTTCCAAACAATGGTGGAAGTGGAGCTAGGTATCACATGGGTCCACCGGGGTATTACACGCGCACTATGAACCGACCACTATTCGAGGAAAGAAAAACGAGCTTGGAGGAAACCATTAATAAGTATTTGGAGGAAGCAGCTAAAAAACAAGCTGAACATGATGATTGGTTGAAACAGATTGATAACGCCTAAATTATACATGTTTTCAGTGGCGTTATTTATATATATTTTATCATTTCTCGTGAACTTTCGATACTTAATAGCATGAAATACTTTCAGGTTCACTTGAAGATATCCCGAGCTCAAATTAAGCAAAGATCAAGTACTTATACACTTCGGAAAGCAAAATACAAGAAAAGATAAAGTCTCAAGATGAAAAGTGCAAATGTGCGTCACACTTACCCTTTGTGCGCCGCACTTCTCCTCTAAGTCAAAAGAATTAAAGGCCTGGTCAAAATAGTTTATTAACTCCCTAAGTACTCCACACTTAAAAGATTGTGTGCCGCACTTCCCATCTGGCTACGAAAAATAAATGAATTCATTAACTACTACCGCATTAACACACCATGTGCGTCACACAAATTATTTTGTGCGCCGCACTTCAACCCAAAAATCAGCCTATAAATAGAGCCAAAATTCTCACACATTTTCATCAACTCACTACAATCCATCTCCTCTCTTCTCACACACTATCCTTTTCCTACACCATAAACACCATACAACTTTGAAGGTTCAAGATCAAATCAAGAAGAACGAGGAAGAACAAAATCATAGTTCTAAGAATAAAAGGGTGTATTAGATTCCATACTTTTTACGAGAAAGTTTTGATCCATACTCTTACCCGGTTACAGTATGTTTCTTGTTTATCAATTTAATCTTGTTATGAACTTCATAGCCATGAGAGGCTAAAACTCTCATGACTACTTGGTGAAAATAATATAATGAATAAGTATTTGGTATAATTATGATCTTGTTAATCTTAAGCTTTTGTTATAATCCTATCGTGTCTGATCTTGTCAACTTTGATTGTATACTCACACCGGTATAGGTCGAAAGACCCGTTGTGATCTATATAGTTTTAAAGGTTTGTCTACGATCTTTATCGTCTGTGATGAAAAATCCACTTACGTTATTTGATAAACAAAAAAAGATTTGACATAATAGTAACTGGATTATTTGAGTGACACATCTAATCGAGTTAGCTAAACATAAGTCTTAAGTTAAACAAGCTAATTTGTGAAAACGTTTTCTGACGAGAAAATAATTTTTGAGAATTAAAGTCCTAAGTCTAAGATCATAACTATTACCATTGCTTATGAATTATATGAAATTATTCGAGTAGTCATATTTCTCACATTTGTTAAAGTTTATTTTTTAGCTGATTATTAGACACTACGTAAATCCCTGTGGACGACCTGGTCTTACCTAAAGATTATACTACATAAGTGGGTTATACTTTTATCCGTGTGTTTCCCTATAATAAAATTGGTATTTTCAGTCATTATAAATTTAAAGCTTTTGAAACATCTCAGAGTTTTTGGCGCTTTTGCCGAGGATTTCAAAGATGTTCTGTAATCAAATCTTTTGAAAATAATTTTTAACATCCCCTCTTTTAAAAAATCGCCGTACATTTTTCTGGCAAACCGACCGAGAAATTTTTTCCTTTGGATGCATACACATGCTTCCAATTCTGAACTTGTTGAACCATTACCTGAACCTGAACGTACTCTGAATCGAAGACCTCATCGACGAAACAAAAGAGTTCCCTTCGATCAAAGAAACAATCCACCTAGTACCCCATGGTTTACCGACTTTGCAAATTACCATGCGGGGAATTTTGTTGTGAAAGGGATGTCGTCCCAACAAAAGAAGAAATTTTTCAAAGACGTTAAGCATTATTTTTGGGACGACCCCTACTTGTTTAAAGTGTGTGCGGATCAAGTGATTCGGCGGTGTGTTTTTGGCCAAGAAGCCCATGATATCCTCATGGCTTGCCATAATAGACCCACCGGGGGACATCATGGTGCCAACTACACCGCTAAAGAAGTCTTTGATTCAGGATTTTATTGGCCGACTATTCAACGTCAAGGAAAAATCTCACAAAGGGATGAAATGCCACAAAATGCAATCCAAGTTTGTGAGATCTTTGACGTGTGGGGCATCGATTTTATGGGACCGTTCCCGTCTTCACGAGGGAACAAGTATATACTCGTGGCCGTCGATTATTTGTCAAAATGGGTTGAAGCAAAAGCGCTCCCCACCAATGACGCCCGAGTTGTTTGCAAATTCTTAAAATCTCTCTTCGCCCGATTTGGGACCCCTCGTGCTATCATTAGTGATTGTGGTACCCATTTTTGCAATGACCAATTTGCAAAGGTCATGCTTAAATACGGAGTTACTCACCGTCTCTCCACCGCGTATCACCCACAAACAAGTGGGCAAGTTGAGGTGTCAAATCGTGGTTTGAAACGAATTCTTGAGAGGACCGTAGGTGAAAACCATGCTTCGTGGTCCGATAAGTTGGATGATGCATTATGGGCCTTCCGTACCGCATTCAAGACACCCATCGGGTGCACCCCTTACAAGTTAGTGTACGGAAAGGCGTGTCATCTACCTATCGAGCTTGAGCACAAGGCCTACTGGGCCTTGAAACATTGCAATTATGACCTTGTTACCGCGGGCGATCACCGGAAAGTTCAAATGAATGAATTAAATGAACTTCGTGATCAAGCCTATGAGAACTCTTTGATCTACAAAGAGAAGACAAAGAGGATCCATGACTCCAAGATCAAGAACCGCGTTTTCAACGTTGGTGATCGAGTCCTCCTCTTTAATTCTCGATTAAAGATTTTCTCGGGCAAGCTTAAGACCCGCTGGACTGGACCATTCACCGTTACCCAAGTATTTCCATATGGCACCGTCGAGTTATCTCAAACCGACGGGCCAAACTTCAAGGTGAATGGTCATCGACTTAAGCACTACTTTGGAGGGGACATACCACATATGGTTGTCCCGGATCTCCAAACTTTCCCCAAGGACCAATGAATTCGGGGACGAGTCGAGCTTGTGACTCGGTTAACAAAAACAAGGCGCTTTGTGGGTGGCAACCCATGCTTATCCTAATATATCTACATGAAGTGGTAAATCCTATGACCCACCAGTCAACCCAAATAATCAACAAAATGATTCTGAAACCCCTATCAATTTCGATAGTGATAATGAAGACGATGAACCTACACCTCAACCTAAACCTAAAAATCCAAAACCAGTCAAAGAAATACCGACACCAAAACCATATAAACCAAAAGTCCCATATCCTCAACGCCTCAAAAAAAGAAAAAATGGAAGCTCAATATAGAAAATTCCTCGACATGATCTGAGCCATCCGAATCAATGTCCCCCTTGTCGATGTTTTAGCCGGAATGCCCAACTATGGAAAATTTCTCAAAGAACTCGTAAATAACAAACAAAAAATCAAACAAATTTATGCCGCTTTTCTGAGCGATGAAAGTTCCGCCATTCTTCAAAACAAAGTTCCACCCAAACTTGGAGACCCTGAAGTTTCCTAATTCCATGTAATTTCAACAAAGCTTTCTCATGCAATGCTTTAGCCAATCTTGGTGCTAGCATTAATCTCATGCCGTATTCTAATACCATGTTCGAATAGCTGAAGATATGCTCGTTGAAGTTGGTAAATTCACCTTTCCTGCCGATTTTGTTATTCTCAAAATAGAAGAAGACAGTAAAGTTCCCCTTATCACGGGAAGACCTTTTCTTTACACCGCCGATGTAGTAATTCGAGTTAAACAAAAGCAACTTAATCTTGGAGTTAGGACTGAACGAATTATCTTTAATATCGACTCTGCCATTAAACACTCTTATTCAAACGATGATACATGTTTCAGTATTGACGTCATCGATGAAATCTTAGAAGAAGATTTTGATGCTCTTCTTGACGAAGGAAGTGAAATCCTCTATTCTATAGAAGGAACCATCCTCGAAGAAAAACTCTTTGTTGAATTCGATGAATTCATGGCAATGACTGCCGATGAAAATTCTGAATCTAAATCCGGTATCGAAGAACCACCATTAATTTTTTTTTTACCTTTAACACCGATTACAAGATCAAAACATCTCTTGAAGAACCTCCTACGGATCTTGAACTCAAACCTCTTCTTGATAACCTGAAATATGTATTCTTGGAAGAACCCTCTTTTCTTCCTGTTATCATATCATCTCAACTTTCTGAATAAAACAAAAACAAACTCGTATATGTTCTTAAAAAGCACAAGCGAGCCTTTGCTTGGAAAACCACAGACATTCCTGTAATCTGTCCATCTTTTTGTAAACATAAAATTCAATTCCTAGAAGACAAAAAACCAATTATTCAAAAACAAAGAAGATTAAACCCAAACATGCAAGAAGTTGTTAAAAAAGAAACAGTTAAACTAATTGATACATGTATCATTTATCCAATCGCTGATAGCCCTTGGGTAAGCCCCATTCACTGTCTGCCGAAGAAAGGAGGTATTACAGTTGTTACTAACGAAAGAAATGAACTTTTCTTAACAAGAACTGTAACAGGTTGGCGAGTATGTATCGATTATCAAAAACTAAATGAAGCAACTGCAAAAGATTATTTTCCTTTGCTGTTTATGGATCAAATGTTAGAAAGACTCGCAGGAAATAAATACTTCTGTTTCCTCGATGGTTTTTCCAGATATTTACCAATCGATCCTATGGACCAAGAAAAAACAACGTTCACATGTCCTTTTGGTACATATGCTTATAGAAGAATTCCTTTCGGTTTATGTAATGCTTCAGCTACTTTCCAAAGGTGCATGCTGGCCATATTTCATGACACGTCAAAGTATTCATGGACAATTTCTCCGCCTTTGGAAGATATTTTTATCATTGCCTAAACAATCTCGATAACATGCTTCAGCGTTGCGAAGATGCACATCTTGTCCTTAACTGGGAAAAATGTCACTTTATGGTTAAAGAAGGAATTGTGCTTGGACACAAAGTATCTGAAGCAGGTCTCGAAGTTGACAAAGTAAAGATCAACGTAATCTCCAACTTCTACCACCCAATAATATCAAAGGTATTAGAAGCTTTCTAGGACATGCTGGTTTCTACCAAAGATTTATTAAAGACTTCTCAAAAATTGCCCGTCCTCTTACTAAGTTGCTCGAAAAAGATACTCCGTTCGAATTCAATAAAGAATGTCACAACGCATTCAAATTATTATAAGAAAAGCTCACATGTGCTCCTGTGATCGTAAGCCCAAACTGGAGTATTCCATTCAAACTCATGTGTGATGCAAGCGATTTCGCAGTAAGAGCAATTTTAGGTTAAAAAGAAGGTAGAAATTTTCACCTGATATACTTTGCAAGCAAAACTCTTAACGCAGCTCAGCAGAATTATACAATCACTGAAAAAGAACTTATAGATGTAGTCTTTGCTTTTGATAAATTTTGATCCTATCTGGTGTTATAAAAAATAATCATGCACACTGATCATTCAGCTCTAAAGCACTTATTCAAAAAGCAAGATGCTAAAAGACGCCTTATTCATTGGATCCTGCTCTTACAAGAATTTGACATAGAAATTAAGGATAGAAAAGGTACAGAAAATGTTACAGCCGACCACTTATCTAGAACCAAAAAAGAAGAAACAAGTGATGACAGTGAAATCGATGATAACTTTCCTAGAGAAACCCTTATGGAGATATACACTAAAGACGACCCATGGTTTGCAGACTTTGCAAACTACATAGTAAGTGATATCATACCTAAAGGAATGACGTATCAACAAAAGAACAATTTTTTCTTTGACATCAAACACTACTTTTGGGAGGAACCCTACCTCTTCAAAGTATGTTCTGACGGTATGATCATACGCTATGTATCTGGACCAGAAACCCGAACCATTTTAGATCAATGTCACCACGGACCAACCGGTGGACATTATGGACCGAACACAGCTTCTAAAAAAGTTTTAGACACAAGTTTTTACTGGCCAACCATAATCAAAGAAGCTCATACTCAAGTCCGCCTATGCGAAGCATGTCAAAAGACATGAAATATTTCAAAACGTGATGAGATGCCTTTAAACAACATTCAAGTATGCAAAATTTTCGACATATGGGGTATCGATTTTATAGGACCTTTTTCAAAATCATACAAATTCGAATATATTTCAGTCGCTGTCGACTATGTGTCTAAATGGGCTGAAGCGCAAGCTCTACCAACAAACGATTCCAGAGTTGTTATTACTTTTCTGAAGAAACTATTCTGCCATTTCAGAATGCCCAACGCTCTAATAATCGACCGATAAACTCATTTTTGCAACAAGATAATGGAAAAGACTATGAAAAGATATGGAGTTAACCATCGATTCTCTACATCATACTACCCTCAAACAAGTGGTCAAGTTTAAAACATAAACATAGCTCTTAAAAGAATTCTTGAAAAGACTGTTAACGACAATCCTACTATCTGGTCAAGAAAACTTGATGACGCTCTGTGGGATTTTTGTATAGCTTACAAAAAACCAACCGGTACAACACCGTACAAACTCATATATGGAAAGAATTGTCACCTACCATTTGAAATCGAACACCGTGCATACTGGGCCTTGAAGAACTGTAACCCAGATCTCATCGCTGCTGGTGAAAAATGAATGTTTCAATTACACGAATTAGACAAACTCAGACATCAAGCCTATGAAAACTCTCGTCTGTACAAGGCAAGAACCAAAGTCTAGCATGACAGGAAACTCAAAATGAGAAAAGAATTCAAACACGAAAACAAAGTATTACTCTTTCATTCAAAGTATAAATTCAAACAACCAAAACTTAGATCTCGCTGGCTAGGATCATACGTAGTGAAACAACAATATTCATTTGGATATATTGAACTATATGGAAAAGATGGAAAAACATTTATTGTTAATGGCCATCGACTCAAGTTATATCATGAAGAAGAAGAATATAATGACCTAAGGGAAACAGTCACTCCCTTCTTTCTGAAAGAATAAATTCCAGAAGCAGGAGTCTATCTAACGACTCTCCTAAATATTAAGCACTTCTCAGGAGGAACCCCGTGCTTTACTTAAGTGTGGAGGATTCCCTCCTCCACTCGTCTCCTCTTTATTTTTCTAAAAAAACATAAAATATTTTCTTTTTGCTGAAGTTCTAAAAAAAATTTACATCTGGTTTAAATAACATCTTTAGTTCAACCAATAATTCTATCTCTTTATCTTCAGTAAGTCCTGATGAGTTGTATCTTTCTTGAACTAAGCTCCATAATTTGACCAGATCATCCCTTTCAAAATTCTGGGAATGTCTTCAAAACATGAATTACACTCTATGTGTTCGCCTACTCTGTTGTTTTCAAAATTGCATAGTGTATCTGTGTGAATTCCTTTCTAATTATTTGGGTATTTGGTTTGAAGAGCTTTAACATTTATTCCTTAATCTGGAACTATGATTACCATTTGATTCAGCTGTTCTTGAGATAATTCATCTGTTTTTGGTTCTTCATCTGTTTGCTCTTGAATTGACTCTGGAACTTCTTCAGTTCTTTGTCTTTTAGCAGGTTCTACTTCAACATCTTGACCTGCTCTTTTTAGTCTTTGAACTTCTTTTTTAGAATCCATAGGCATAAATAAATGAATTTGATCCTATGCCTTTTCAAATATTGGTCTTATATCATCATATGCTCATTCCTTTGAAAATCTTTCATCTTGTAGCACCCCCTATTATTCTTCATGTTTTCCATCATATTTCTTTCTTACTTCAGCTACAAATCTGAGTCTATTTTGAAGATCATGATACCTTATAATAGAAGGATCATTCCAATCAATGACATGAGCAGTATCAACTTCAGTTATAGCTTCTTTCTTTCTAGCCTTATCATATTCTTCTTGCAATTGTTTGGCAATTTTAGCATCTGTTGAAATCCTTTTTCTTTCTTCATCATCAATCTGTTCTTGTAATCTAATGGCTTTTTCATGACCAAGCCTTTCTTCTTGCACTTTCTTCTTGGAATTCTTTTGAACAGATTCATCTTTAATCATGATTTCCTTGCCTTTATCTTTCTTCTTTGCTATAGTTCCTTTCTGATATATACCAATACTTTCAGACAGCAATACTAATGCTTAAACCTCAGGAGTTGCACTAGCAGTACTAAATGGTAAACTAGCAGTATTAAGTGCAGTATCAGCAGTAGTAACCTCTTGTTCCCTTTTTTCACCACTTCCTTTATCTTCCACAAGCTCACTAGGTTCTTTTATTAATTCAGTAGTCTCTTTCTCTTCTAGCAATACCTCAGTATCATCACTAATCTTCTCCTGAATCTCTGCATCATGTGGAGGAACTAAAGAAAAATCAGCATCCATGTCTAATTCTTCAATTAAACTCCTCCCCTGTTTGGAAGAATCCTCCTTTACAGCTTCATCTTCTGAAAGAACTATCTTTGTTCTTCTCCTAGCTTTTCCTGTCTTGACTAGCTTCTCCAACTTCTTCACTCTTTTGACTAGCTTGGTAATAGCAGAACCATAAACCTTCTTAGTGTTCGTCAATTCATTCTCTAAGCTTCCAACTTTATCAGTTAACTGAGTAACCAAATCCATCAATTCATTAAGTGACACACTACCCTCATCACGTCCAAGTGATTGAACACTTTGGAGAGGTGATTCATGGGGCATTGGAGCAGGCTCCTCTGCAGTAGGTGTAGTTTCTATGATGGGTGGTGGTGAAGTTGAAGGAGCACTGACTGGTGTATGTTGAGGTGATAAGGATGGTGAAGATGTGATTCTTGAGGGAGATGTTTCAGGTGCAGTGATCATGGAAGGAAATAAAGGAATGTCTTCACCGGAATAACCCCTTGTAACTCGCTTCATGTTATTAAAAACTTTCTGTGTAAGTATAGGAGTGGGATAGGTTCTTGTGTGGGGTTGAAGAAGTCTCCTTTGCTTGTTTAAACAAATTTGGATAAATCTAGGATACATCAAAAACTTATGAGGGTTATCCAAATTCTTTACCATTGCATCAAAGATGAATTTTGAGAAGTTAAATGTTCTGTTTGTTGCCAGGCAGATAATAGCAGTAGCTATATTGCTGCTAAACTGCTCCCAAGAAGTCTTTTTAGGGCTCAAGCAGTGGAGGATTGTATGAATGAAAAACCTCCACTGTGGTGAAAAATTACCTTTTTGAAATGTAAGCTTATCAGAATCAGTTGCATACCCCATGAGAGCAAGTTGCTCAAATATCTCTGTGTTGGGTAAAGAAGTAATTCCACCATTGTCCTCCAACTTCAGATGTCTTCTTAAAGATGCTTCAGTGATGGTCTTGGCTTGTCCATCTATGCTAGCAGTTAGTTCTATTTCTCCAGTAACATTTGTGCTAGCAGTAGCTGTTGTCCAAAATTGTTTGACGAATGAAGCATATATTGTTAGATTCTCTGTAAGAGCATAGTGAATGTGACTAGCAGTTAGGAAATCAATGATCTGATGAAACTCTGCACTTCCCTCTGGTTTCTCCAAGTATGCCACCATGTTGTGCTTGTCGCAAAACTCCAAAGTAGCCATTTGATGAATAGAAAGTTGATTAAGGTTCTGGGATATGTTTGTGAGAGAGAGTACGGATGTTTGGTAGAGTTAATTGATATTTGAGAGAGTATTTAGGAGTTTAAAGTATCACCGACTGAAGAAGATTTGTACTTATCTTGAAGAAATCTTTTAAGTTTATAGAAAGATCAAGAAATCTTCAATTAGTCAAACCCTATAGCCTATAAGCATGGCAGTTGGCGGAAATTTAGCAACGACTAGAAATTGGGAAGGAAATTTAGTTTTGGGTCAAACAGTACTAACGATCTTCTAGCAGTACTAAAATAAGCCTAGCAGTACTAACTTTTAAGCCCTGCAGTACTAAGAGATGGTTAGCAGTACTAAGCAATACCCAGCAGTACTAAGTAATGCCCAGCAGTACTAACTTGAGGAGACCAGTATTAACTTGAGATTCCTCCAAAGAGCTGTTCCATCACCAATCTCACTTTCTATCTTTCTGTTTTTATGCTCACATATTATCTCTTAATTCTTTTTGTTCACTAATTCACTCTTTCTATTTTTCACACAACTCTCTTTCTGTTTTTGAGCTCATAATTTCTCTTTATTCTTTTTGCTTACCAAGTCACACAAATCCATTGACAATTTTGTACATCAAATCATAAAGTTTCAGTCTATTCTCATCACTTCCAGGTGTGTTAACTCCTGTGAGAGGTGAATCATTGAAAATTTTAAATGGATTTGATGTCTCTTTACCAGTTAGCCATTAACTCTGGAGTAGTCAGTTCTTTGGCCACCAGAAAGGTGTATGTCCATGGTCAACTGAAAACCATTTCAACTCTCAGTACTTGAAACATTGGTGAGTTGAATACCATATGGTTTTTGGCAAACCATTACAGCCATCAACGGATTTGATATGCCTTTACCTGTAGCCGTTTGCTCAGGGCTAGTCAATCCTTTGGCACCTAGAAAAGGTAAATTCCATGGTGGATTGATAACCATGTCAACTCTTTGTACATGAAACTTGGTGAGTTGATATACCATCCACTTTTTGGTAAAGTGTCAACCATCTAATATGGATTTGCAATTTGTCTTTACCATAAGCCATAATCTTATGGACTAGTTATGGTTTTTCCACAGCCTTTACCACAAGCCATAAACTTGTGGGCTAGCCAACTCTTCACTTTAACAGATATGGTGAGTTGAAAACCATACAACTTATTTGCAAGTTGTCAACCATAGAACGGATTTGAGAAGTCTTTACCAAGAGCCGTTTGCTCTTGGACTAGCCAGTCCTTATGTTGGTTAGACATGGTGAACTGATAACCATTTGTTGTGTTAGTGCATAGCACCTCCACCAAGTGTTATCCTTCTCATCTTCTATCCTAGGCTTTCAACCTTACAAACTTCACTACTTTCTAATGCCAGCTTGTTTTTCCATCATTTTCAACAATCTATAGCAATCCTCATTCATCTTTCCATCCAAAAGCTTCATTTTTAACATAGTTTGACATACCTCAGCAGATAAAGGATACTTTCTTTCAGACAACATATACACTTCCATGGATTCTAAGTTCAAGCAATGTACCCTACAGGTATCATAATATCTCCAACTTATAATCTTTTGCTGTCCTAATTCACTCCATATAGAATCTGTGCTAAGAGGTTCTTCAAACATAATTCTTAAACATTTCCAAAATCCCTTCTCTAACTTATCCTCTGGCCCATCCATCCCATATCTATTCATAACAATCCTATATAACTCAGTAAGATCATCTCTAGATATAGACTTCAACATAGCACCAAAATTAATATATACTATATCTGTTCCATCTTCCCTAACAATTTGGTACACTCCTTTTTCTCCTTGCTTAATAATCTTATAGGTAGCTACACTAGGT
>BQNB010011935.1:61217-80280 GCA_026074375.1 Tanacetum coccineum
TACATTTTGGGATAAATTTTTATGAACTAGAATCTTGTATTCTGTATTTTGAACAAGTAAAGCTTCAGACTTTTGTAATAAATACTTTTCTAAATCCAATGTATTAGTTTTTAAATGACTTTTTGGTCATTCTTATATATATCTTGTGTTATTGATCTATGATGTATCATCCCCAGATCTATATTCAGCTGCGATCCATTTTGGGGGTGTTACAGATTGGTATCAAGAGCCAAGGTTATAGAGAACCAAGTCAAATGTTTTTGCTGGACTATAACTGTTTTCAAACATTGCATTCATACAAAGGGATTTTCACGGGACATACATACATACATACAATAGTTGTTGCATTAGTTGATTAGACTAGATGCATTTATGATTGATATACATGTTATGATATAAATGTATATTACTATAAGAGGTATCCAGTCCGTTTGAGGGCTTATCAGACATTGGATCCCTATGAGTTATTGGACCTGAGTACGAGGGACTGCCCTGGATGCTAGATGACCCATATGTGCAGTTCGTTTTACAAGCACCACCATCACCAGACTACGTGCCTGGCCCTGAGGAGCCAAAACAGGAACCACCTCTACCAGACTTTATTTCAGAGCCAGTTTATCCAGAGTTCATGCCACCAGAAGATGAGGTACTCCCAGCTGAGGAGCAGCTACTGCCTGCTGCTGCCTCACCCACTACTAATTCACCAGGCTATGTTCCTGAGTCAGATCCTGAGGAGGATCCGAAGGAGGATGATGATGAGGACCCTAAGGAGGATCCTACTGATTATCCTACCGACGGAGGAGACAATGGCGATGATGAGGATGAGTCATCGGATGATGACGAGGATGATGATGTTAATATTGAGGGGGATGGGGAGAAGGAGGATCACCCAGCTCCTGCCGACTCTACAATTGTTGCTTTTCCAGCTATTGAGCATGCCCCAGCTACTAAGGAGACTGAGCTATTTAAGACCGACGAGTCTACGGCCAAACCATCACCACATCCTGCATATCGCGTTACTGCTAGGAGGTCGATCCGAGATGAGCCACCTACACCATTTTGGTCTGAGGTAGAGGTTGCCAGACTCCTTACCATACCATTACCTCCACCATCACTACTTTCCCCATGGTCATCACCACTACCTCAAATTCCCTCACCACCACTACCTGTATCACCTCTACCACTACCTTCTAGTCCTACTTATCCTTTAGGATATAGAGCTGCGATGATCCAACTAAGAGCAGAGGCACCATCTACTTCCCATCCACTACCACTACCATCACCTATTGTACTTCCACGTACTAGGGCATCTATGGCCATGTTGAGAGCTGCTGCACCATCTACCTATATCTTAGCACCTCGATCAGAGGCACCACCATCCGGGACACCACCACTCCTACCTATACCGCTACCTACTCCATCACCACCCTTGTTCCTCCCTCTACTGACCGTAGAGCGGATGTTCGTGAGGCTTGCTTACCACCTCGGAAGAGGCTATGCTTTGCCTTTGGTCTGACATATGAGGTGGGCGAGAGTTCATCTACTCCCACTGCTAGACCTGATGGAGATTTCAGGAGGGACTATCGTTTAATTGCCACTATGGATGATAAGATTATGCGAGATCCAAAGAGAGATGTTGGTTATGGGATTACTGACATTTAGGATGAGATTCTTGTGGGTATGCTAGGGGCACTAGTGACAGATGAGACAGAGTTAGGTCGACGGGTTACAGACCTTGTCATGACTATGAGACAGGATACCGATGAGATATATGAGAGACTGGATGATGCACCGACTAAGCAACATATGGTGACCGGTCAGGTCAACATGTTGGTTAGGGATAGGCATGCACATGCTCGCACAGCCAGGCTCATAGAGATTGAGGCTAGGATGTCTCAAGAGGCTTGGGGACAGTCTATGGATGCGAGTGACCTCGCATGTACTGAGGTTATAGCATTGCACACCCAGGTGGTAGCACAGCAGTCAGAGATCACAGAGTTGTGGGTAGCAGACCGCAAGAGACAGACACAGTTGACAGAGGTCTTAAAATTAATGAAGACAATACAGACACAGTTGTCAGCACTTTAGAGTCGACAGGGACCCGCTAGAGGTCCTTTATAGCCAGATGCACCGGAGGAGGCCGATAGCAGTTCATAGATCTTGTTATGGCTAGCTATTTTGTACAACATACTAAGTATTATGGGTAACTCCCGGCTAGTATGGCTTTAGGTTGTATATATTCTTTTATCTTGTAACCTAATTGTAGTGATCGTTATGTATCTGAACCATTCATGTACGTTTTCCAATTTATATATGGAATGGTTGTATTATGTCACGTCTATAATCGAATTTATTATGAATGAATGTCGATTTAGCTTATCCATTGTTAATATTCAATTTAGTTTTATATTTCACTGTGTGTTGTGATCTTATTTTACTTATTATGTATATGTCATGTCATGGTTATGATTTTACGAAATCTAACAGGTATTATATTTTCTTATGATTAAAGAAAATGGCACCAAAAAGAGCCACCAGATCAACACCAGCCGTAACAACCGCCACCACATTTGTCACTAATGCCCAGCTTCAGACAATGATTGACCAAGGCGTTAATGTCGCTTTGGCAGCACGTGATGCTATCAGAAGCACGAATGGCGAAGACAACCATAATTCAGGAATGGATGTTAGAAGAAATGAGTGAGCCACGCATGAGTGTACTTACCCAGACTTCATGAACTGCCAACCTCTAAATTTCAAAGGCACTAAAGGAGTTGTCAAATTGACTCAATAGGTCGAGAAAATGGAAACTCTGTTCCGTATAAGCAACTGTTCTGTGGAAAACCAAATCAAGTTCTTCACTTGTACTCTTCTAGGAAATACCCTAACGTGGTGGAACTCCCACATTAGGACTGTTGGTAACGATGTTGCTTATGCAATGACTTGGACATAACTGAAACAGAAGATGACTGACAAGTACTACTCGAGGATCGAGATTAAGAAGCTCGAAGTCGAGCTGTGGGATTTGAAAGTGAAAGGTACCGATGTGATAGGGTACAACCAATGTTTTTTTGAACTAGCATTGATGTGTGTTAGAATGTTTCCTGAAGAATCTGAAAAGATTGAGAGATATGTTGGTGGTTTGCCCGACATGATCCACGGAAGTGTAGTAGCATCAAAGCCTAAGACAATGCAAGAGGAAACTAAAATAGAAACCGAACTGATGGATAAGAGAATCCGCACTTTTGTTGATTGTTAGACAGAGAATAAGATAAAGCAAGATAATAACCAACAACAACAACCACAAAACAAGAGGCAAAACACTGGCATGGCTTATGCTGTAGGGACTAGAGAAAAGAAGCTATACGGGGGATTTAAACCCCTATGCCCTAAGTGCAATTATCACCACAATGGTCCGTGTGCTCCCAAATGCCATAAGTGCTATCGAGTTGGCCATCTGGCTTGTGATTGCAAGAGTCCTACTAATGCTAACAATGCTAATAACCAAAGGGGCACTGGGACAGGTCAAAAGCCTACTTGCTATAAATGTGGTGCCCAAGGACATTTTAAGAGGGAATGTACAAAACTGAAGAACAACAACAATCCAGGCAATCCAGCTGGAAATGTCAATGCTCCAGCGAAAGTGTATGCGGTAGGCCATGTACGGACAAACCCAGACTTCAACGTCATTACGGGTACGTTCCTTCTAAACAACCGCTATGCTTCTATCTTATTCGATACTAGTGTCGATAGGAGTTTTGTGTCTACTGCATTTAGCTCCCAAATTAATAACACACCAACTACATTAGATCACTATTATGACGTTGAACTAGCTGACGGGAGAATAATTGGGTTGAACACTATCCTTAGGGGTTGTACATTAAACATATTGAACCACCCATTCAATATAGACTTAATGCCCGTAGAACTTGGTAGTTTCGATGTTATAATTAGTATGGATTGGTTGGTAAAGTACCAAGCAATCATTGTGTGTGTCGAGAAGATTGTTCGTATCCCCTGGGGAAATGAAACTCTAATCGTTCACGGTGACAGAAGCAACCGGGGAAACGAGGCTCGTCTGCACATTATCTCATACACCAAAACACAAGAATACATGATAAAAGGATGTCCAGTCTTTTTGGCAAACGTTACTACAAAGGAAACGGAAGACAAGTAGGAGAAGAAGCGACTTGAGGACATATCGATAGTTCGAGATTTTCCTGATGTATTCCCTGAGGACTTGTCGGGTCTTCCTCCGACTCGACAAGTGGAATTTCAAATCGATCTGATACCTGGTGTTGCACCTGTAGCACGGGCACCTTATCGATTGGCGCCTTCTGAAATGAAAGAGTTGTCGAAGCAACTGAAAGAACTATCCGACAAGGGATTTATAAGACCCAGTTCCTCACCTTGGGGAGCTCCGGTCTTGTTTGTCAAAAAGAAGGATGGATCGTTTAGAATGTGCATCGACTATAGGGAATTAAACAAGCTGATAGTGAAGAATCGTTATCCACTCCCAGGGATCGATGATTTGTTTGATCAACTACAAGGATCCAGTGTTTATTCTAAGATAGACATGCGATCAGGTTATCACCAGCTTCGAGTATGAGAAGAGGATATTCCAAAAATGGCATTCCGAACTCGGTATGGTCATTACGAGTTCCAACTTATGCCATTTGGCTTGACGAACGCACCAGCGGTATTTATGGATCTCATGAACCGCATGTGCAAGCCATTTTTGGATAAATTTATGATTGTCTTTATTGACAATATCCTTATCTACTCCAAGAAAAAGAAGGAGCACGAAGAACATCTTAAGTCAGTTCTAGAATTTCTTAAGAAAGAGAAGTTGTATGCTAAGTTCTCTAAATGTGAATTTTGGATTCCTAAGGTACAATTTCTCGGTCACGTAATTGATAGTCAAGGCATTCACGTGTACCTCGCTAAAATTGAATACACAAAGGACTAGGAATCTCCTAAAACGCCAATGGATATTCGCCAATTCTTAAGTCTTGCTGGGTATTATCGAAGATTCATCAAAGGATTTTCATAGACTGCCAAGTCGATGACCAAGCTTACTCAGAAAAGAGTTAAGTTCGATTAGGGAGACAAGCAGGAAGCCGCCTTCCAGTTATTAAAGCAAAAGTTGTACAGCGCGTCAATTCTGGCATTACCTGAGGGAAACAAAGATTTCGTAGTCTATTGCGATATGTCGCATAAGGGATTGGGTGTTGTATTAATGCAAAGAGAGAAAGTAATTTCTTATGCATCCCGCCAAGTAAAAGTCATGAGAAGAACTATATAACTCATGATTTAGAACTTGGATCAGTAATGTTTTCTCTGAAACTTTAGAGACACTATTTGTACGGAACCAAGTGTACGGTGTTCACTGATCATAAGAGTTTGCAACACATTCTTAATCAGAAAGAGTTGAACATAAGGCAACGTCGTTGGTTAGAGTTGCTCAGTGATTATGATTGTGAGATTCGTTATCACCCCAAAAAAGTAAATGTTGTTGCTGATACCTTGAGTAGGAAGGAGCGGAGTAAACCCTTAAGAGTTCGAGCCTTAGTGATGACTATTGGCTTGGATCTTCCTAAAAAAATCCCGAATGCTCAGACTGAAGTACGAAAACCAGAGAACATCAAGAACGAAGATGTTGGAGGTATGTTGCTTGAAAATTCTAAGGATCTGGAGAAATTTAGAATGGAAAAGTTGGAACCCCGTGTGGATGGAACTCTATGCTTCAATGGCAGGAGTTGGTTACCATGTTATGGCGACTTAAGGACTGTGATTATGCACGAGTCCCACAAGTCAAAATACTCTATTCATTCGGGTTCTGCCAAAATGTATCAGGACATAAAGAAGCTATATTGGTGGCCCAATATGAAGGCCAACATCACCACCTATGTTAGCAAATGTCTGACATGTGCTAAAGTCAAGGCTGAACACCAAAGGCCATCATGATTATTGGTACAACCCGATATACCTCAATGGAAGTGGGACAATATCACTATGGATTTTCTCATGAAGCTTCCTAAGTCGTCACAAGGTTACTATACTATTTGGGTGATTATCGACCGACTGACTAAGTCTGCAATCTTTGTAGCCATGAGGGAAACTGATCCCATGGAGAAACTGGCAAGAATGTACCTAAAGGAAGTGGTCACAAGGCATGGAATCCCTATCTCAATCATTTGTGATCGCGACCCGAGGTTCACATCAAATTTCCAGAGGTCACTTCAGAAGGCTTTGGGTACTAACTTGGATATGAGTATTGCGTACCATCCACAAACTGACAGGCAAAGCGAGAGAACTATTTAAACTCTCAAGGATATGCTACATGCTTGTGTGATCGACTTCGGAAAGGGTTGGGTTAACCATTTTCCGTTAGTCGAGTTCTCGTATAACAATAGCTATCATGCTAGCATCAAGGCAACACCATTTAAAGCACTTTACGGTCGAAAGTATCATTCACCTGTGTGTTGGGCCGAGGTTGGACAAGTGTAACTCACTGGTTCGGAAATAGTTCAAGAACTAAAAGTAAAGATCATCTAGATCAAACAAAGGATGCAAGTCGCCTGTGATAGGCAAAAGAGTTATGCCGATTTAAAGCGTAAGCCAATGGACTTCCAAGTTAGGGATAAAGTTATGCTTAAAGTTTCACCTTGGAAAGGGGTCATATGTTTTGGTAAATGGGGGAAGTTGAACCCTAGGTACGTTGGACCGTTCAAGGTGTTAGAAAAGGTTGGATCTGTTGCATACAAGCTTGAGATTCCTGAACAGCTGAGCAGGGTTCACAATACATTTCATGTATCCAACTTGAAAAAGTGCTATGCCGACGAACCATTAGCCGTTCCGTTAGATGGACTTATAAAGGACCAAAGTTGTAGTCAAAGAATACTACAAAAGAAAAGAATTGAAAGATTTGGTCAAAGATAATAATTGAATAATGGTCAAACATAATGAATTTGTCAAAGATAATAAATTTTGGTCAAAAGAATACTAATTGATTGGTCAAAAGATATAATTGGTCAAAAATACTAGTATTTTATGCATTATTTCATTATTAGTTTCCATGTAAACCTTGACGTCCTTATACTATAAAAAGAGGTTTAAGGTAGTAGTTTTATGCATCCATCATATTTAGACTCTCCAATGAAGTCCTAATAGTTAGCTTAATTAGTTTATGTAAATAGTTCATATCGACTGATTAAAGTCGAATATTATAAAGTTTATTAGATTAAGAATAAAAAAAACCATGTACATAACATTGTTGTTCTTATTTGTTTATTCTCCCCCCTCCCCGCTGCTGCGTGATTAATGTTATGATATCCTAGATGGGCAAAACGATCTATGAAACCTACATTTAAGGTTACAACAGTAAACATAGTGGCCGATGCCTTAAGCCGTAAAGAATGGAATAAGCCATTACGAGTTCGAGCCTTAGTCATGACTATTGGTTTGAATCTTCTCAAGCAAATTTTAAATGCTCAGACTGAAGCACGGAAACCGGAGAACATCAAGAACGAAGATGTTGGAGGTATGTTGATTGAAAATTCAAAGGATCAAGAGAAACTTAGAACAGAAAAGTTGAAACCCCGCGTAAATGGAACTCTATGCTTAAATGGCAGGAGTTGGTTACCTTGTTATGGTGATTTAAGGACTGTGATCATGCACGAGTCCCACAAGTCAAAATACTCTATCCATCCGGGTTCTGACAAGTTGTATCAGGACATGAAGAAGCTATATTGGTGGCCCAATATGAAGGCCGACATTGCCACCTATGTTAGCAAATGTCTGACATGTGCTAAGATCAAGGCTGAACACCAAAGGCCATCGGGTTTGTTGGTTCAACCCGAGATACCTCAATGGAAGTGGGATAATATCACAATGGATTTTATAATGAAGCTTCCTAAGTCGTCACAAGGTTATGACACCATTTGGGTAATTGTTGACCGACTTACAAAATCCATAATCTTCGTACCAATGAGGGAAACTGATCCCATGGAAAAATTGGCAAGAATGTACCTAAAAGAGGTGGTCACGAGGCATGGCTCCTGTCTAAATCATTGTGATCACGACCCGAGGTTCGCATCGAATTTCTGGTTGTCACTTTAGAAGGCTTTGGGTACGAATTTGGATATGAGTATTGCGTACATCCACAAAATGACAGACAAAGCAAGAGGACTATTTAAACTCTCGAGGATATGCTGCGAGCTTGTGTGATCGACTTTGGAAAGGGTTGGGTTAACCATTTTCCATTTGTCAAGTTTTCATATAACAAAATCTCCACGCCCCTAAGCCCCAATTTTTTAAAGGGGCCCCCCCCCCCCCCTTTTTTTCACCGTTTAAAGCACTTTATGGTCCAAAGTGTCTTTCACCTGTTTGTTGGGCCGAGGTTGGAGAAGTTCAACTCACTGGTCCAGAAATAGTCCAAGAGACGACCGAGAAGATCATTCAAATCAAGAAAAGAATTCAAGCCGCTCATGATCGACAAAAGAGTTACGCCGATTTAAAGCATAAGCCGATGGAATTTCAAGTTAAAGATAAGGTTATGATCAAGGTTTCGCCTTAGAAAGGAGTAGTACGTTTTGGCAAACGGGGGAAGCTAAACCTTAGATATGTTGGACTTTTCAAAGTGTTAGAAAAGGTTGGAGCCGTTACTTACAAGCTTAAACTTCCTTAAGAGTTGAGCAGGGTTCACAATACGTTTCATGTATCCAACTTAAAGAAGTGCTATGCCGACGAACCATTAGCCGTTCCGTTGGATGGACTCCATATTGATGACAAGCTTCATTTTGTCAAGGAAATTATAAAAAATAGTAGAAATTATAGACCATGAAGTTAAACGATTGAAACAAAGTCGTATCCCAATTGTCAAGGTTTGATGGAACTCTAAGAGAGGTCCGGAGTTCACATGGGAACGAGAAGATCAATTCCGGAAGAAGTATCCACACCTCTTCACAAAGACTGCACTGTTGTCAAGTGTCGCGTCTTAAGCCTTGAGGACAAGGCTTATTTAACGGGGGATACTATAACACCCCGTGTTTTAGGTCAGTGTACGTCGTTATTTATTTAACTATTTATTTTTAGTGTTGTACGCGTTTGCTTTTAATTTTATGCGTTAAGTTAATTCGCGTAAACTAAAAATGATCATTCAACGTAAACGGGCATCAAACAATTAAATGTTTACGTCAAGAAAGTGTTAAATAATTATTTTGAGTATAATTATTATCTTTGCACATTTTATTTTTATTGGTTACCTAAAGTGTTTACGTTTCGCGATAAAATACGTTTAAGCATACCCGAAACCACCAAAAATTATCTACGCTTCAACAAATACCCATTTTTATACCCAATGCTCAAAGTTTTATTAAAACATCACCCTTGTTATCACATTGGCTGAATTTATCATAAAAGAAATCAACCTAGACTTACAAATTGCAAGTAATATCTTTATACATGTAAACTACAATTTGTAACTTTAATATAATGCAAGATATTTTGTATAAGACCAAAAATCATCTAGAACTTCCTCCCCCCTCCTAAATTTCATGGGATAACTCCCATATTGGAAACCTAAAGATTGTTTAAAGCTCATATTATTTAGATCTTTATCTAGGATGAACAATAACAAAGAAAAATAGTATGCACAGCGGAATAAACATTAAGAACATTCTTTATTATTGCCTAACAAGGTTTCATCATCATCTTTATACAATGACTACTACAAGCCCAAATTTAACATGAACATCGTAGAACGTATTTATCTACACTAAACAAGAATTAAAGATCCTTAAGCTAAAAGACACAATCCCTAGCGTCTACATTTATGTAAACACGCTAACATCACACACACTATTTCTGGATGTTTTAAACAAATTTCCATTTTTTTCGACACATAGGAAAACTATATCTAGATCTCTTTATAAGTAGAGTCCTATCTAGATTACAAGGGAAAAGATAATTTGTAGAAGGAATAAATCTTTGAAATCTTTAATATACTTCATCTTTATCTTGAAGATCATATCTTTTGGAATCTTTTATCTGTTGTAGAATATCCTCCACCAGCTTGTAGAATTCCATAATGCTAGATTTAGTCCTTATGTTTCCATCTTGTTTCATTCTTGTTTTGTCTTATCAATTCAAATATAATTCCCAACAATCTTCCCCTAGTTGATAATGACAAAACCAAATAAGCACAAACTTCCCCTAAAGTTAATATATATGAATGAAACATACTTCCCCTTAATCCAAGCAATTCCACCAAGATCTTAAGTTTGCACATTTCTTTGTAAAATCTTCTTCCCTTTATATCATAATCAAATAGGGACATATGATTAAGCAAAACTTTGATCTTGACCACTACAACCATATCCACTTCTAATCCAAGTTTCTAACTCCTAAAATTACCTACCAAAGGGGCACAATAAGAAAATGAACTTGAGTAATAGAAACCAACATGGGGGTGGTGGGGGGGGGGGGCTAGCAGTATAATAATACTAGCAGTAGTATAAACCCTTACCTTGATGATGCATGAAATGGTTAACATATTAACAATAAGCTTCCCCCTGACACCCATATGTTAACCATTCTTAATCTTTAATTCTGTAGCTCTATGTAATGATACGGATGAAGGAACACTAATATAATGAACTGATGTAGAAGTAGAACACCCAAACGTGTGTCTTAATCTTGTTACAATCCACGTGACGTCAAACTGTATAAATAACTCTTGGAAATATAAGAAGAATCACAACCGCTTTGTTCCAATATCCTCATCTTTATAGACACTGAGCAAAACACTAAACTCTTATAGGAAGCAAGACCTATTGCTAGATTTGACAAGTCTTCGTCACATCGTTTCTAAGCACGAACAAGTTATCTTCAAACGTTGTAAGCCGTTTAAGATATGATAAGAACACGCATCCAAATAATTCCACTTCAACTTCAAATAAGTGATAAATAATCCTCTTCGTAACCAATTCCAACAAATAATCCAAAATATAAGCAATAAATCTGGTTTAAAGTCCAACAAGTATGAGCGCGCGAGACTAACGCTAGCAGTACTAATAACCCACAACAGTATTAACTTCTTTTTGTGGTGTTGTACGAGATCCAAAAACTCTGTGTTGTCCGATATCGATCAAAGCTAGCAGTACAACAATAAAAAGCAGTACAAACTTCAACGAGCATACGACATTTAAAGATAACACTAGCAGTATTAACTGCCATTGGCAGTATAAACATACAACTGGCAGTACTAATGTATGAAGAACAATACTAAGTACTCATAAGCAGTACTAAGTATAAAGCTGACGGTACTAACTTCATAGCCAGCAGTACTAATTCTTCCCTTTAAATCAACCAGTACTAAAATTTCAACTGCTATTTCTTTGTCAATTAAAACATGTTGATGCCTGCTAATTCTTCTTATAACCAAGAACTAAACATCAATACCATTAGCAGCAGTGTTAACGAACCTATGATAACTGGCAGTATTAAATAAGACTAGAAACAGTACTAATCACAAACCAATAATATTAACCAAGGACTAATAGTACTAACATAAATCTATCACTGTATGACATCAAGACAACAGTAAAATGAGAGCCGCAGCATATAAACATAAAACGACTATTAAGATACTTTTTTTTTAAGTATCTAGACGACCCTCTTTTAGCGACACTTTTCAGTCACTAAACTGTCACTAATTCATCATTCTCATCAACTGCTAATGATTCTTTTCATAGAATAGTCAAGAACTCTTGAATTATGTTAACCAATCCAACCCCAGCAACCATCTTGTTGTCATGAACCAATCAAAAACAATTTTAAACAAACTTCCTGTTATATCGAATTAAGGTTGTTGAAAAACCTTAATATTACCAGATTCGACATGATAACCAAGACAGAAAATTCGTACCTCTTTTCCTTGATAGATGCGACACCCAAAAACCTTGTAGATCCTAGATCACGAGCCACCAGGCTCTGATACCAATTATGGAAACCTAAAGATCATTTAAGCTCAGATTGTTTAGATCTTTAATCTAGGATGAACAATAACAAAGAACAATAGTAGTACAAAGATGCTAAGACTTTGTTTGCTGCTATACAAACAAGATTTGGTGGTAATGAAGCCACAAAGAAGACTCAAAAGACTCTCCTGAAGCAAATTATGAGAACTTTAGTATAACACCCCATGTTTTAGGATCATTTACGATGTCAATAAATTTACTATTTATTTTTAGTATTGTATGTGTTTGCTTTTAAATCGTAATCGTTAAGTTAAATCGCATAAGCTAAAAATTATCATTCAATGTAAATGGGCATCAAACAATTAATTATTTACATCAAGCAAGTGTTAAGTAATTATTTTGAGTATATTTATTAACTTTGTTCATTTTATTTTTATTGGTTACGTAAAGTGATTACGTTTCATGATAAAATACGTTTAGGCATTCCCGGAAGCACCAATACCTATCTATACTCAACCAAATACCCACAATTATACCTAATACTCAAAAATTATACAAATTCCTTATCTATATACATATGTGGCCGGATATACATAAGAAAATACCAAGAGATGTTTATCTAAATTGACTTTGTAATATAACACTCGTTATAAACATCAAGAAGCAATCTCCTAGCAACTCTCTTACACCTTCCATGCCTTTCTTACACAATGGTCATCCCAACATTTAACCATGGTTAAGTTAAAGTAACCAATAGCTAGTTAACTCTTGCTATAAAAGGCCTACTATCTAAGTAAACATACACTTCTCATTTACAAAGCAAAAACTTCACCATTTCTCTCTTTCTTATGCCAAAACCCACGGCCAACACCCAAAAACCCTAAATAATTCATACACTTTTATTTACAACACATCCAAGTATTCCTACAACATATCTAAGATATTACAAGAAGGTTTGAAGGTTTAGTTTATAGTTTAAAAGGGTTAAGCAAGCAAGGATCAAGATTAGGGTTTCTTTGGATTTAGGGTTTTCTAAGTCTTGGAAGCTAGGGTTTGGTTGCTAAACAAGGGTTTAGATTTTGTTGTTCATCACCATACTTCATATTAAGGTTATCTAAAAACCTTAATCTCTTTACATTTGTGATTTTATGCATATATGATGTTTATATAGTAAATCACCATCTAAGGAACATAATTAGATATAAAATGGTTTTTATTCTTGTTTATGGTTTTGGTAAACTTTGTCATATGATATATGGATGTTATGGATCATGTTATAAAGCAAGTATATACACTATATGAGTGTTGGTTAAGTTATATAAAGCATATATAAGTAAAAGTATAAAAAGTTACTTATAAATGTTCATGAACAAATAAGTATGTAAACTTGATATTCTTGTGATTCTTGTACAATATATAGACTAATCATGGACTAGAGACCTTAAGGATGTAAGACATGTGATATTGAAGGTTATAAAGGACTTGTAACAAAGTGGTTAAACTAAAAAGTTATAAAAACAACTTTTAAACACATTTTAACAAAATGGACAAAGTAGGATGTTTGGAATTCGAACTTAACATATGTATTTTATGATTTTATATAATACTACATGTCACAAGGATCGTGGGCATGTAGAGAACTCGAAAAACCAATTTATAACGAAGGAGTTATGAATTTCGCAAGTTTACGATAATAAATACTTTTATAAAAATAAATTTATAAAAGTTACTGTTCATCTCACACATGAACATTTTGAAAATATCATTAATTTGATAAAACTTGTAATTACAAAGACGTGCTCGAAAGAATCACTAAAAACGGAGTTCAAACGAGTAAAATACGACATTTATGAACAATAAAAACCATTGTTAACCAGGGGACTAAAAATATGAAAATGTAATATTTTGATAACTCATCTTAATACGAAAGCATGGACAAAAGAAACGTAAGAAACGGGCTTAAAACGATAAAGTTACATCGGTTTTACTAATGAAATATTTATAAACGTTTTAACTTTATAAATACAATTTCACAAACGCAATTAAATGGTGATGTAGCTATATAGAATTATATATGGTAGTAGTTATTCAAAGTGTTTAGTACTTATACGGCCTATAATTAATTAGGTTGCATTCAGCGTTTATCTGGCGATTTTTCTATGATATACTTGATATTCATTCACTCGAGATGAGTTCATAGCCTCACGTTTTACATTTATAATGATTTACAAGTTTTGGGGTGAGAAACATATGCATGTTTTATAAATTGGACGCAAGTGTACATTTTACTTGATTACGTGTTTGCCTAAGTAGCGATAACCCATCTGAGCCCATAATCATGAACTGTCAGTTACTGTTGTGAGCGCGAATGTTATAAATAGATCTATTTGGGATTGACATCCCCGTTCGGGTGTTTAGCTATCACTAGACAAACGAACGTATACATTGTCGAACATAGGATGTTACGGGTTAGAATATCATCACGGGCAATGTTGGCAATTTATATTGCATTTCATACATGTTGAGCTTCAGTTTCATGAGATTAGGAAAACGTAATTACATTTTATGATGTTTACATATGTTGCATTATCATGGGGAAATCTTACGGTCCTACATTATACATTTACAAACCTGTAAATTCACTCAACAATATGTTGACGTTTTAAAGTAATGTTTTTCAGGAGGTCAATAAGGAACGAGGTGCAAGGGATACATTGGTGCTTATATTCTGGATGTCACATGCTAAAGATTTGGTTGCATTACATTTTGAGATAAATTGTTAAGAACTAGAATCTTGTATTCTGTATTTTGAACAAGTAAAGCTTTGGACTTTTGTAACAAATACTTTGCTAAATCCAATGTAGCAGTTTTTAAATGACATTTTGGTCATTCTTATATATATCTTGTGTTATTGATCTATGATGTATCATCCCCAGACCCATATTCAGTTGCGATCCATTTTGGGGGTGTTACAGATTGGTATCAAGAGCCAAGGTTATAGAGAACCAGGTCAAATATTTTCGCTGGACTATAACCGTTTTCAAACATTGCATTCATACAAAGGGATTTTCACGGGACATACATACATACACTAGTTGTTGCATTAGTTGATTAGACTAGATGCATTCATGACTGATATACATGTTATGATATAAATGTATATTACTATAAGATGTATCCAGTCTGTTTAAGGGCTTTTCAGACATTGGATCCCCATGAGTTGTTGGACCCGAGTATGAGGGACTGCCCTAGATGCGAGATGACCCATATGTGTAGTTTGTTTTACAAGCCCCACCATCACCAGACTACGTGCCTGGACCTGAGGGGCCAGAGCAGGAACCACCTCTACCAGACATTGTTTCAGAGCCGGTTTATCTAGAGTTTATGCCACCAGAAGATGAGGTACTCCCAGCTGAGGAGCAGCCACTGCCTGCTGCTGCCTCACCCACTGCTGATTCACCAAGCTATGTTCTTGAGTCATATCCCGAGGAGGATCCGAAGGAGGATGACGATGAGGACCCTAAGGAGGATCCTGCTGATTATCCTACTGACGGAGGAGACGATGGCGATGATGAGGATGAGTCATTCGATGATGACGAGGATGATGATGTTGATATTGAGGGGGATAGGGAGGAGGAGGAGCACCCAGCTCTTGCCGACTCTACAATTGTTGCTTTTCCAGCTGTTGAGCATGTCCCATCTACTAAGGAGACTGGGCCATTTGAGACCGACGAGTCTGCGGCCAAACCACCACCACATCCTGCATATCGCGTTACTGCTAGGAGGTCGATCCGAGATGAGCCACGTACACCATTTTGGTCTGAGGTAGAGGTTGCCAGACTCCTTGCCATACCATCACCTCCACCATCACTACTTTCCTCATGGTTATCACCACTACCTCAGATTCCCTCACCACCACTACCTGTATCACCTTTACCACTACCTTCTAGTCCTACTTATCCTTTAGGATATAGAGTTGTGATGATCCAACTAAGAGCAGAAGCACCATCTACTTCCCATCCACTACCACTACCATCACCTATTGTACTTCCACGTACCAGGGCATCTATGGCCATGTTGAGAGCTGCTGCACCATCTACCTATATCTTAGCACCTCGATCAGAGGCACTACCATCCGGGACACCACCACTCCTACCTATACCGCTACCTACTCCATCACCACCCTTGCTTCCTCCCTCTACTAACAGTAGAGCGGATGCTCATGAGGCTTGCTTACCGCCTCGGAAGAGGCTATGCTTTGCCTTTGGTCCGAGATATGAGGTGGGCGAGAGTTCATCTACTCTCACTGCTAGACCTGATGGAGATTTCAAGAGGGGCTATGTTTTAATTGCCACTTTGGATGATAAGATTATGCGAGATCCAGAGAGAGATGTTGGTTATGGGATTACTGACATTTAGGATGACATGCTTGTAGGTATGCCAGGGGCACTAGTGACTGATGAGACAGAGTTAGGTCGACGGGTTACAGACCTTGTCACGACTGTGAGACAGGATACCGATGAGATATATGAGAGACTAGATGATGCACAGACTAAGCAACATATGGTGACCAGTCAGGTCAACATGTTGGTTAGGGATAGGCGTGCACATGCTCGCACAGCCAGGCTCATGAAGATTGAGGCTAGGATGTCTCGAGAGGCTTAGGGACAGTCTATGGATGCGAGTGACCTCACATGTACTGAGGTTATGGCATTACGTACCCAAGTGGTAGCACAGCAGTCAGAGATCACAGAGTTGCGGGTAGCAGACCGCAGGAGACAGACATAGTTGACAGAGGCCTTAATACAGACACAGTTGTTAGCACTTCAGAGTTGACAGGGACCCGCTAGAGGTCCTTCACAGCCAAATGCACCGGAGGAGGCCGGTAGCAGTTCATAGATCTTGTTATGGCTAGCTATTTTATACAACATACTAAGTATTATGGGTAACTCCCGGCTAGTATGGCTTTAGGTTGTATATATTCTTTTATCTTGTAATCTAATCGTAGTGATCGTTATGTATCTAAACCATTCATGTATGTTTTTCAATTTATATATGGAATGGTTGTATTATGTCACGTCTATAATCGAATTTATTATGAATGAATGTTGATTTAGCTTATCCATTGTTAATATTCAATTTAGTTGTATATTTCACTGTGTGTTGTGATCTTATTTTACTTATTATGTATATGTCATGTCATGGTTATGATTTTACGAAATCTAACAGGTATTATATTTTCTTATGATTAAAGAAAATGGCACCAAAAAGAGCCACCAGATCAACACCAGCCGTAACAACCGCCACCACATTTGTCACTAATGCCCAGCTTCAGACAATGATTGACCAAGGCGTTAATGTCGCTTTGGCAGCACGTGATGCTATCAGAAGCACGAATGGCGAAGACAACCATAATTCAGGAATGGGTGTTAGAAGAAATGAGTGAGCCACGCATGAGTGTACTTACCCAGACTTCATGAACTGCCAACCTCTAAATTTCAAAGGCACTAAAGGAGTTGTTGAATTGACTCAATAGGTCAAGAAAATGGAAACTCTGTTCCGTATAAGCAACTGTTCTGTGGAAAACCAAATCAAGTTCTTCACTCATACTCTTCTAGGAAATACCCTAACATGGTGAAACTCCCACGTTAGGACTGTTGGTAATGACGTTGCTTATGCAATGACTTGGACATAACTGAAAAAGAAGATGACTGACAAGTACTGCCTGAGGATCGAGATTAAGAAGCTCGAAGTCGAGCTGTGGGATTTGAAAGTGAAAGGTACCGATGTGATAGGGTACAACCAATGTTTTTTGGAACTAGCATTGATGTGTGTTAGAATGTTTCCTGAAGAATCTAAAAAGATTGAGAGATATTTTGGTGGTTTACCCGACATGATCCACGGAAGTGTAGTAGCATCAAAGCCTAAGACAATGCAAGAGGAAACTGAAATAGAAACCGAACTGATGGATAAGAGAATCTGTACTTTTGTTGACTATTAGACAGAGAATAAGATAAAGCAAGATAATAACCAACAACAACAACCACAAAACAAGAGGCAAAACACCGGCAGGGCTTATGTTGTAGGGACTAGAGAGAAGAAGCTATACGGGGGATCTAAACCCCTATGCCCTAAGTGCAATTATCACCACAATGGTCCGTGTGCTCCCAAATGCCACAAATGCTATCCAGTCGGCCATCTGGCTCGTGATTGCAAGAGTCCTGCTAATGCTAACAATGCTAATAACCAAACGGGCACTGGGACAGGTCAAAAGCCTACTTGCTATAAATGTGGTGCTCACGGACATTTTAAGAGAGAATGTACAAAACTGAAGAACAACAACAATCCAGGCAATCCAGCTGGAAATGTCAATGCTCCAGTGAAAGTGTATGCGGTAGGCCATGCACGAACAAACCCAGACTTCAACGTCGTTACAGGTACGTTCCTTCTAAACAACCGCTATGCTTCTATCTTATGCGATATTAGTGTCGATAGGAGTTTTGTGTCTACTGCATTTAGCTCCCAAATTAATAACACACCAACTATATTAGATCACTATTATGACGTTGAACTAGCTGACGGGAGAATAATTGGGTTGAACACTATCCTTAGGGGTTGTACATTAAACATATTGAACCACCCATTCAATATAGACTTAATGCCCGTAGAACTTGGTAGTTTCGATGTTATAATTAGTATGGATTGGTTGGTAAAGTACCAAGCAATCATTGTGTGTGTCGAGAAGATTGTTCGTATCCCCTGGGGAAATGAAACTCTAATCGTTCACGGTGACAGAAGCAACCGGGGAAACGAGGCTCGTCTGCACATTATCTCATACACCAAAACACAAGAATACATGATAAAAGGATGTCCAGTCTTTTTGGCAAACGTTACTACAAAGGAGACAGAAGACAAGTCGGAGAAGAAGCGACTTGAGGACGTGCCGATAGTTTACGATTTTCCTGATGTATTCCCTGAGGACTTGCCGGGTGATTCATTCAATAGTATATATATAATATAACACAATGCAAATCCCAACCAATTGCCCTTGACCAAGGCAAAAAGTTAAAATTCACAAATAG
>BQNB010011936.1:5093-27937 GCA_026074375.1 Tanacetum coccineum
CAGTATCTACATGCTTTTGTTAGGTGACATGCCATGTGATACCCCAAGGCATATAAACACATGAGTTGTTGTAGGGATGAGCATATAGACCTGAATCCCGGTACCGAACCGGAACCGTATCGGTTCCGTATCGAAACGGTACCGAATCCCGGTATACGGTACGGGACCGGTACCATGATTCGAGTAAAAAAAAATCGGGACCACTAGTTCGGTACGGGACCGGTACCAAATCGGGAAATTACCGAAAAAAAAGGGAAAAACCATCGATTTCCCGGTACCGGTACCAGAATCCCGTTCGGTACCGGTACCGGTACCACTAATTTATGCTAGGGAAAAAATCGATACCACTAATTCGGTACGGGACCGGTACCGTGCTCATCCCTAAGTTGTTGAAATTTTGGGTCGTGAATTTGTTTTGTTATTTGGCAACACCACTTCCTTTTGATATGACACTTAGCTATAGCCTATAGGTGGAATATCAATAGTACCTCAGTACCCACATTTGTACTCTTTAATAAGCCAACCCAAATTACCCATGATCAATTTCACAGCCCAAGGATTCAAGAAACAGCAAGACAGCTCCTTGTTGGGCCGTCATAAGCCCATTACACTAGGCCCTTTTATTCGGTTCGGTTAGTTTCGTTAAAAGAAATTTGGGTGAAACCGAACCGTATCGAACCGAAAACAGAATTTGAATTCGATTAGGTTTTCGGATTGACCCGAATAACCCGAATTACACCATTTATAATTTTTTAAATTTAATTATATAGATTTTTAGAAGAAAAAAATCATTTCAAACATAAAAAGGTGTTTTTTTATATTATTACAAAATTTTAACGGTCTTTTTATATATATAAATATATATAAAATATTTATACTACATGTAAAGCAAATTAGACATTTTTTCTTCATTTAATGGCCAAAAAATTAAGTAATCCAAAGCATAATGTACAATCCTTAAATGCAACTTTTCACCACAAAATCAACTATCTAACAAATACAAATATTAAAGCAAAATATACAACATTTATTTCTCCATGCATATGTTACAAGTATAAACTAATTAAATACACTAATTAATATTATTTTTAAAACACCCTGAAATGAAAATTACATATATTAAAGCAAAATGTACTCTAACATTTATTCTTCCACGTATATGTTACAAATATAAACTAATTAAATACACTAATTAATGTTACTATAAAAAAACACCCTTAAAATAAAAAATACATGTTATTATACACATTGTACAAGCAAATAGAACATACAAAGCTTAAAACAATTTATGGTTTTGAAAACTGAACCGGACCAACGGGTTCAAACAAAAATCGGAGTCGCCACCGGTTTGGCCAGCCAATCAAATCCGTCCGGAAATAAAAAGGAAATGACCGTCAAAACCGGTAAAAACAGGTAAATCGGGTCGAACTAGGATCTTTTTCTATTCTCCGGTTCTTTTCTTTTTTTTGCGTCTAAACTTTAATTACAGGGTACCAGCCGCTGCAACGCGCGGGTACCCTGCTAGTATATATTTATATAAATATGGTGTTCGATTCAGATTACTAAAACCATATCCAAACCGAAAGCCGAATTTTTAGTTCGTTTTGGTTCTGTTTTTTTTTCAATCCTATTCGGTTTCGGTTTATTCGGTTATTACCCAAACAATGCACACCCCTACCTCGAAGAAGAATTTGAAGAATGAAGTTAACAAGAGTGATGGTGTGCCGTATTTTGTTGCGGACAGTCGTAAATCGTCACAAATCTTATGTCAATCTATGTAACTCACATCAAACTTTTACTATGATAGAAGATAGTAAATTCTAAGATCATACATAATTGAAAAGCACTGCATTATTGGTTCGTTTTATTCAAAATTTGAAGTTTGTTTATTGCTATAACAATATGCTAAATAGTTATTAGATAATTGATAAATAAAGTTTATTATATTTAAACTTGTAAAAAGTAATTGGTAGTTTTTGTGACGTGTTATATAATATAGGGATGTTTTTTGGATTTTTTTTATTATTAACTTTATCTTTGAACATGGTTTAGAATAATTGTTAAAATTATTAGATAGATTAAGGATGTGTCTGGAATTTCTTTTTCTTTTTTTTCAAAATAACATATATCAAACCTTAACATCAACATTAGGCTCGTTTTGTTCGGAATTTGAATGTCTTTTCAACGGTATATGTTTTTATAAGGAAATGGGTAGATGTTTGTTAGACATGTGCTCCAATAGAGTTTCTTATTTTTAAAAATCATAAATAGTTAAAAGTTGAGGGTGGTTATTGTAATTTTTTATTAAATCTATTTTTAAACAAACTTTATGAAAGTTTTTTAAGTTATTAGGTTAGTTCTTTTAAAAAAACAAATATGCATTGAACTTCAACATTTTTATAAAAGCGTACGTATGTCAAAAGCATATCAATATTTGACTTGTTTTGTTCATAATCGAGAAGCTTTTTCAACTCTTATTTTTTATTGAAGAAATCGCGATAAAAAAGTCGTAAATAGCAAAAGGATCATGGTAGTTTTTGTAACTTGTTGCATAATTTGGGTAGGGTGTTGATCGGTTCGGTTATTGATGTTCGGTTAATTCGGTTAAAAAAAATAGGTCACCCCGAAAACCGAACCGAAAACCGAATTTGAATTCGGTTCGGTTTTCGGGTTGACCCGAATTACACCATTTATTTAAAAATAATAATTACATTGATCTTTAGAAAATAAAATATTATTTCAAGCATAAAAAGTGTTTTTTTTATATTATATATATAATCAATAGAGAAGGGTTGACTTACTGTTCATCTTAAGCACTGTAGCAACAGTGCTACAGTGCTGGGCCAAAAAAAAGCCCAAAAAATTTAGCCCAAAAATTTGAGCCGGCCCAATTAGTTTTTTTTTTTTTTTTAATTTGTTGGCACAAAATAGGGAGGAAATAAATGTTACAAAAGTACCGACGCATTCAGATAAAAAAATACCCGCGATAACATTTCCGAATTGACTTAAACAGTGTCATTTTACACCATGAGACAAAAAAAAAATTCGCAAAAAAAATAAAAAATAATAAAATAATAAAATTTTAACGCCACGCAACAACGCGTAAGACCATAAAAAAAACTACTAAAAACGATACTGAAAAAGTAAACCCGCACTATTAAATATGAGACCGACAAAATAAACTCGCACAAAGTTAAAGGGAAAAAAAGAATTAAAGACACGCAACAACGCGCGAAAAATTAACGCACCGCAGTAACGTGCAGGAAAAAATAAACTTACACTATTAAACATAAAAAAAAAACGGGCGAAAAAAATAAATAAATAAATAAACAAATAAATTTAACGCCCTGCAACAATGCGCGAAAAATTAACGCCCGCAGCAACGCGCGGATATCTTTGCTTGTTTTATTAAAAATAAGATACATTTAAAAATTGCAACACTTTTGATAAAAATGTTGCATTAACATCTAGAAGAGCAACACTTATTTTGCAAATGTTGCTTAAAGTTTAATGTCCTGTAAAATGCAACAATTTTACAAAGTGTTGCTTATAAAGTGTTGTGTTAGCCACATTTTGTTGTAGTGTGTAGTTGTTCCGGTGAAGTCTATTAGAGCTATTAGTGAACGGTTTGCTAATACGGCATATGGTTTCTTTTTGGGAAAGCGGGTGGCTTATCCTGTTGTTGCTAATTATGTTAGGAATAATTGGGGTAAATATGGACTGGTTAAATCTATGCTTAACTCGTCTACCGGAAATTCTCTTTCCAGTTTAGCTCTATAGAGGGTTTGGATGCAGTGATTGAAAATGGTCCATGGTTTATTCGTAATAATCCGCTTATTCTGAAAAAGTAGAATCCGGATGTGAACTTAATGAAAAAAGATGTGGGTAATGTTTCGGTATGGGTTAAACTTTATGGCGTCCCTGTGACTGCATTTAGTGAAGATGGTTTGTGTGCCATTGCTACTAAGCTTGGTACTCTTTTGATGCTTGAATCTTATACATCTGACATGTGCATCTAATCATGGGGTAGGTCAAGCTATGCTAGAACATTGATTGATGTTCGGGCTGATGTGGAGTTGAAAAATAATATTGTGGTGGCTATGTCTAAACTTGTTGAGGAGGGGTTCTATACGTGTACTATTCGTGTTGAGTATGGGTGGAAACCTCCCAGGTGTGCGTGTTGTAAGATTTTTGGTCATGTTCAGGATGAGTGTCCTAAGATTATAGATTCGGATTTGGTAAAGAACATGAAGAAGCCTAGCTATGCTACTAGAGGTGTTCTGGTTGGTCCTAAGGTGGGATTTCAACCAGTCAAACAAGTATATAGACAGGTTTTTAAAAAAACAATGTCAACACTAGTGGTAAAAAGAAAAAAATATGTGGAGCCTACAATAGAGTTTGTAATTCAAACCCATTTGTTGTGCTTAATTCGGTTGAAAATGATGTTGATTTGGGTACAAATGGTGGGAATTCAAATCTGGCTAGTAAAAAGGCCAATTCTAGTGGATCCTCGTTCTGGAATGTGGAATCTAGTAGCATTAGTACTACCCCTCTTGTTGAAAAAATTGAAAATGGAAAGACTTATTATTGATGGGAAGGGTATACTTATGGATAAGGGTAAACCTTTGACAAAGGTTGATCCTTTGGATGATCATGATAGTGAGGATGAAGTTGCATCAGTTGATAATGATATGGCAAATTTTCTGGCTTCTAAGAAAGTTGGATATGGTACTAATAATCTGTTGGAACAATGGAAGGAGTCTTATAGGAATGATGACCACGATTTTGACCCATACGATGATGACATGTAAGAAGGCCGGGATATTCCTGACAAGATTCAAGATATATGCAATAATTTGACTATCAAAGTTCGAGGTCGTAAGAAGAAATGGTTTATTTGTTTCTTTTGTAGTTTAGTCACTTTGTGTAACTTCCTTTAAGGAAGTAGTTTTGCCTATGTAACGGGCGGAGATGTGGGACTCACCCTCATTCTTTGTACTTAACAGTTTTTTGGAGTAATAAAATTTACCGGGGAACCTTTTACCAAAAAAAAATGCAATTATGTATGGCAATGGCGATCGTGGTGAAAGTGTGTGTGGGAACGGTTACAAATAATGGCCACTAGCTTTAAACGGTTACAAACACTTTCTTTCCCTAAACTTTCTCTCTTTTCTTCACACATTTTCCCTCTAAACTCTCACCACCACAGCCGCCTTCCACACGCACCATTGATGTAAGCCATTTTAGCATCATTTGGTCAGAGTTTTATCGGTTTATATCAAAATCTTTGAAATTGAGAAGGCTTCGGTTATGGAAGGTGGTGTTTGATGATGAGGTTGACATTTTCGACTAGTAGCCAATTCCTCTGTTTCCATAATTTAAGGTATCTAGTATTGAGCTTTGAGTTACGAGATGAATTGAAAGACGTTGATGGATTTTGGACGGTTCTTGATTATATTTTGGAAGGTTCATATTCCATGGAAAATGTGATTGTTGTTGGATTTTGGATGGACGGTTCTTGATGAAAATTTTGCAGATTCCGTCGCATATTTGCAAAAAAGAAGTTTGAATTGAATCTTACGAAGTTGATATTTTATGGGGTTGTGTTTGAGTCCAATAAGCATGTATCATGCCATATGTTGGCTGGTTTAACTTCAACAATTGTGAAAGGATTAATTTCATATATCACACCTTACTTTCATGATTAATTTCATATATACCCAAAGTAGAATCATTGAATGCATAATATACAATATTTTTAAAGCATGTTTATGTATATATGAAATTTCTAAATTAAATTTAAGAAAGGGATACATGAAATTGCCCCGTCATGAAAAGTCAAGTTTTCCCTCTAAATGTTGGTGAAATACTTTTAGCGTCAACTACGTCGTCGCTAAAGGTATATATTTATCATTCTTTTATTTTATATGTGTAAACGTTTTTTATTAGAAAAGGTAAAAAAAAAGTGATCTTGGTTTTTATGACTTCATATCGAGAGTTTTTTTTACCGTGTCTTATTTTGACGTATGCATACTGAAGCTTTGTGTCATGAACTATAGAGTAAATTACCGTTGTGATGATGATAGTGTGGATGTTAAGAGTTGTGGTAAGAGTATAACTAACACCTTAATCTTTGTTTTGGGGCCATAAAAGGGGTTGTGGTGGGCGGATGATAAAAAAACTGAAGTTGATATTGCCTTAGCTGTAGTTGATGCAATTATATGCTGCCACTAGTATAAATCTGGGATTTCGTCACACATGCTGTTTTTTGAACGGCCACACAGTCAGATATTTATGTGACTAAATGTACGAGAATAAAATAAAGACGCCTTATTAGTGAATCAATGGGGCCAAAAAATAGTTTAAAAGATTTTATGTGCTATGTGGTATTTATTTATATAAGGCTTACGCAATCGATTGTTTCGATGTATGTGCCTGGGAGGGAAGTTTAATAGGACGAATGAGCCATAATGAATACAATGCATGTTTTCTTATTATATAATTAAGATCAAATTTAATGTTTGGCAATGCCTACTTGTTTAAGTGCGGATTAAATAATGTTATTTAGTTTAGTTGATGTTTATTGTTTTATTTAAGTTCTTGACATGTGAGAAAATAAAAGAGTTTATTACTGAAAACAAAATAAACAGTGACTAAATGATATCGTAAATAAGATTAATCATTGACATATATTGCAAAAAAGTCAAAAATGAATCCGGCTTACATCCTGTAAATCTTCATGAATACCTAGCAAATTATAGTTCATAAGTGTTTTTAATTAAAGTTTAAATTTTATCAATGACGTAATTGCAAAAGTATGGGCTACATATAGCAAGGATAAGGTATCGGAGACTCATCAAGACTTCGGTCTTGTAGAACCATTACCCAATAATACCTACTACGTTTGTAGTTTTCCTTACCTGGTATACTAAGTAGGAAGTCCGCGAATGGTCTAGGTTTGAATGATTTTTATAATCATTCTTTAATCTTTCCCGCGATAAAAAGAATATCTTTACATATAACCCGACACGTTGAATCCATTTAAAGGTATTCACTATTTATGTAAAGATACAAGGAATATAGGACGATACGTAATAATCCTTAATTGAGTAACAAGTTTTTTTATAAAATAATGTTACGAATATTAGTGCATGCTTCTTCGAACATATTTGACACGTCAAATAAAATACCCTTTTTTCAACAAGTTTTTTGCCATCCAATTTATAAAGACGCTTGTAGAACTGCTCTTTATACCTATGAGTGAGGACGCATGTAATTTTGCAATCACAAGTAATAATACGCTTTACCCGTGAGACGGTGAGTGTTACATAAATTACAGTTTTAAATTTGGACGACTTAAGCGATGTTGGGTTAGACCTGTTAACAACAAAAAGAACAACCTAGAAAATATAATTTGGCATAGATGGGATGAAACATGCTTACTAGATATTAAGTGTATAAAGTAAGTCCCATATGGTTAAGGAATGCAAAATTGTGAAAATCAATCGTTGATTACCTTTTGAATACACCATCACTAGCAGATCAACTGATGTGGTGGGGGTATGTCAAGTTGGGTCCTAACCTTAGGAAATTAATAGTTTATTTAATTAAACATGGGTAATTAATTATCTTCAAGGAGTATAATCGAAAATACTAATTCTTGAACTTTTATGTTTTGTAGATGACAATACCTGTTCAAAACATTAACCATCGGTCTTTCAGTCGATGTTTGAAAAAGAAAAACTTCTGGTAATAACTTCATGACTGGTTTGCTCGACTTAGTTAAGTCATGAGAGTCAGGAAAGAAAATGCTGTCATTGAACACCTTTACCGTCCTGCTCCTGAGGCTGGTGCCGCACCTAACATTGTAGCTAGTGGACACTCTATAATGATGCCTCATACTGAGATTTGGCTTGTCTTATGCGTCGGGAGAAAGACTCCTGAACTACATAGACAGTATTGAAGTGCACTACCGTAAGACATGATTCAGGAGCGTAGATCAATGATTTGGAGAAACAAGCAGGAGTAGAAAGTTTGACTTAAATCCAAATTTTCCCATGCTTGTCAAACAAGAGGATGGAAAATCAGTTGCTGACTATGTCCCTTAAGCAATTGAAAGGATAGTGGAGCAACTGAACGTCTTGGTAATATGCTAACCACAAGATATTCTCAGTAAGAGCTTAATCCCTAATGGCCTAACTAAAGATTTTTGGATTTGTAAAAAAAACAAAAAAAATCCACAAAATCATTAGTAGGCCATTAAGGATTAAGCCTGACTTAGATATCTTGTGGTAGCATATAACCAAGACTTCCAGTTGCTCCACATATCCTTTCATCTTAAGGACATAGTCAGCAACTGGTTTACCCTCCTCTTGTTTGCAAGCATGGAATGTTTGGATTAAGTCAAACTTCTCTACTCCAGCTTGTTTCTCAAACATAGATCTAAGCTCCTGAATCATGTCATACGGATATGCACTTCAAACTGTCTATGTAGGATGTCATGAGTCATACTCCCGAGCATAAGACAAGCAATCTCAGTATGAGCATCATATAAAGTTGTCCACTGAGCTACAATATTAGGTTCAGCAACAGGCTCAGGAGCAGGAGGTAAAGGCTGTTCAATGACATGCATTTTCTTCTCGACTCTCAAGACTAACTTAAGTCGAGAAAACAGTCATTAATTATTACCAGAAAGTTTTTCTTTTTCAAACATCGACCTGAAAGCCGAATGGTTTATGTTTTGAACAGGTATTGTCATCTACAAAAACATAAAAGTTCAAGAATTAGTATTTTCGATTATACTCCTTGAAGATAATTAATTACCCATGTTTAATTAAATAAACTATTAATTTCCTAAGGTTAGGACCCAACTTGACATACCCCACCACATCAGTTGATCTCTATGATGGGTATTCAAAAGGTAATCAACGATTGATAATGTCACAACTTTTGCAATTCCTAAACATATGACTTACTTTTATTACAATAATATCTAGTAACAGGTTTCCATCCCCATCTATGCCACGTGTTAACAGTCTAACCACAACAACGCTAGTCGTTCCAATTTTAAAACAGTAATTATGTAACACTCACCGTCTCACGAAAAAGCGTATAATTACCTTGTGATTGCAAATCTACATGCGTCCTCACCATAGGTAAAGAGCATCTACAACGTCTTTAAAATTGGATGGCAAAAACTTAGTGAAAAAAAAGGGTATTTTATTTGACGTGTCAAATGTGTACGAAGAAGCATGCATACATCTTCGTAACATTTATTTTAATAAAAACTTTTACTCAATTAAGTTATTATTACGGTATCGCCTATTATCCTTGTATCTTATACATAAATAGTGATACCTTTAAAATTGACGATTCAACGTGTGTTTAAATGTAAAGATTTTCTTTTTATCGCGGGAAAAGATTAAAGAATGATTAAAAATCATTCAAACCAAGACCTATTCGCGACTTCTACATATTATACAGGTAAGGAAAACCACAACGTAGTCAGGTATTATAGGGTAATGGTAACTACCAGACCGAAGTCTGATGAGTCTCCCCAACCTTATCCTGGCAACTATATAGTACTTTTGCAAATTACGTCATAGATAAAAATTAAACTTATTTAAAACACATTATGAACGATAATTGCTAGTCTAATCATGGAAGATTCTTACACCGGATTGTAAGCCGGATTCATTTTTGACTTTTTTTGCAATATATAGTCCATGATAAATCTTATTTCGATAATCATTAGTCCATTAGTTTAATTTGTTTCAAAAAACTCTTTTTTTCTCACAAGTCTAGACTTAAAATAAAACCATAAACATCACTAAACTAAATAACATTTATTTTAAAACGCCTTAACCAATGTAAGGCATGCAAACATTAAATATGATCTTAATTATCTAATAATAAAACATGCATTTATTCATATAAGGCTCATTCGTCCTATAAACTCCGGCCACATACATCGAATCAATCGATTGTGTAAGCCTTGTATAAATAAATACCACATTGCACATAAATCTTTAACTATTTTTAGGCCCATGTTCACTAATAAGGGATCTTCCCGACTTTATGAATCAAGATCTTACCAGTTAAGAATAGTTTAAAAATTATGTGGTATTTTAATCATATTTAAAACAAATCTTTTTAACAATAACAAATTATAATATACTAAATAACAATCCATGATAAATTTGCATGATTTATCATGGATCCTTATTAACAAATAACAAAACTTAAAACATTTAACAATAAATATAATCAAGATTTTTTTTTATATAAAGTTGCATACAAACCTAAATCTCGTCTAATTAATTTTATTAACCTTACAGATCAAATCTTTTTAACAAAAAGACCATCGGGGCATTAAAATAATTATGAAACGCTAATATTTGTCAACTTAATTCTTGTAATTAAAGATCTACACGATGGCTCGTGATGCCACTGTTGGTTTATGTATCTAATTATAACAATTAAATTAACCGATACGCAGCGGAATAAATGGTCACGTGTCGGAACACAATAAATTACAAGATATAAAACATGACCTTTTACACAAACGATATCACCGTTTAAAGGTAACCGTAAACAGCGTCTTCTATATACCGCGTGTGAAAATACAACGCGAAACACAAGAATCAAAGAAAGATTCCTCTAAGCTTCCACACACTAGTACGTCTTTACAACAATTATATGCTAGTACTAGTAGTGATAATCAATAAAAACCACCACAGTTCTCTGTAGAATCAACGATTGAAAACCTTGTGGATTTTCCCCTTGGATCGAACCAACACAAGAACAGAAAAAAACCCTTTTGAGTTTGGTGATCGATTAAACAAAAGAATGGAGAGAGATTTAGGGTTTATATTTTCAGGTCCCCTCAACAATGAATCCCTTAACCTCTATTTATAGGCTAAATTCCTTGTGCTTACAAGGAAAACCCTCTCACCTTCTTAATAGGGGTTTATGGCCAATTAAAAAGAAAACCGTTACTTTCTTTTTCCTTAAATGCCATATTAATAACTCATTAAATATTTACTTTAACTATTTAATATAAGTTATGCTTATCACATAAATATATTACATTTAATATATTCTTTAATTGTTTTACGTATTAACGCGTGCGTCCCCGTAGGCTCGAATAAATAATCCGGACATATATTAATTTATACTTGGACATATTCCAACACTAAAGACCGTCTTCGAATGAGTGTATTGTCTAAATACTGGTTTCGGATTACGGCTTCATTCCCCATTTTGGATTTCGATATCCGTAAATTTGAGGGGTTCGTTTCTTTTTACGCACGCGAAAATGGAAACACTTTCATGGACAAGTTTTTCAAGTATGTTGAGTATACCACCTCCAGGTTTTGCCTCCACCAAAATGTCACTACTGCACACACGCTCAAACTTATTACAAGCCTTTGGGATGCTACACGCGTACATATTGTTGACAAATGCCTTGAATTAATTCTTATCAAAGGCGGTGTGCAGGTGTTGGTCATTGACATAAGGGGGTCGCCATTATACCTTGTGTCTAACAAACTCCTCGTATCATCTGCTTCTTCCTTAACATCTTTGACAATACATCGTCGTTGTGAGTTACCTTCGTCTTTCTTGGTTGATAATGTCATCAAGTTCAAGTCTTTGAAGCGGTTGAAACTTAAACTTGTCACTAATATAGACGACAACATGATTAAGCATCTCACCACTAGTTGCCCTCTTCTTGAGGAACTCATTGTTAAATATTGTCACGGTTTAACAAGATTATGTGTTTATGGACTTCAAAATCTTCAACAAGTTAAGTTTTTCTTCGCGGGTGGAGTTGAAAGGATAGATATTGAAGCTCCCAATCTATGCTTTCTTCAGTTATTTCCTCTATGTGGAAGGCCCCCATGTTTGAATGTGGCTTCATGTAAAAAACTAACAACTGTATGCTATTATGGGGATCCCTCTCCAACATGGAAAGGGTTAGCTGACTTTTCATCCGGCTTCCCCTACCTTAAAACTCTGTTTTTGGATCTTCCCGAAACATGCGACAGCCTCAAGTTGTCAAGTCATTCCTTGACAACATTTGTTCTACATTCGGATTGTGATTTGGAACAACTTGATATCGATACCCCTAATTTGCTTTCATTTGAATGGACATTCATTTCGGATTCTCCCTTTGCCGTGAAAAGGGATTCAGTCTCATCAAAATCACGTATGGAATGCCACCCTTTGGGTTTTGTTGACGCTCTTTGGTTTAAAAAGTTGAGGCGGTTTTTGGACAAGAAAGTTCGATTCAAAGAGTTGAAGTTGTGTATTAAAACGGTATTGTATTTACCCAGAATAATTTTTTTCCATGTTTGTACTTGCTCTTGAGCAATGATATAAAATAAGTACTTACAATTTGTCTTTTTCTAGTATCCCTGTAAAGTCGAGGAATTGAGGATGATTCAGTCGCCGCCTTTTGAACTCGACCACGTTGATCTAGAACCAGACCACATAAGAAGTTTATCAGATTATTTAGCTGTTGTGGATGGCGTACTCTGGTGTTGCAGACCTCGATCTCTAACTTTAGAATCAGGCTTTTCTTCTATTCATTTTGAAGAATGGAGCTATATTGTCAAGGTAAGTTTTATATGTACTTTATAGTACGGCACAGAACATGATTTAAATTCTCTTTATTGGTTTTAATTAACTAATGACATGATTATTTGTATTAAATAATCTTGTTATATCTTTCTCAGTATACATACGAGAAGTTACTTATACAAGAAGATCAAGGCCAAACTAACATTCGTATTGTGACGTCTTCCTCTTCCAATGCCAAAGAGCACTTCAGTGACTTGACTTCATTGTTGACGGCATTACCTTGTGATGGACTAAGACCAATAATCACTTTCATAAAGGAAGAAGGTACAATTATATTTCTCTTTTTGAGATCAGCTAATTTAATGTACTCATGTATGACATATTCGTTATCTTTTCCATGTATTGTTAATATGCAAACGGTAGTTCAAGAAGCGGGATAATGAATGTCCAAGGTACAAGAATCCATCAGCGTGGATGGAAGGAAGTACGCATACTCAGAGTACTAGTCTCCAAAAGGTTTTAAGATCGACATAAAACCTTGATCCCTGAACCCAAAAAAATAGTTATTTATGTGTGTAGTTTATATAACTGGAAGTGAAGATACAACTAGCTGATTTATGTTGTGGTGTAGTTAATGATGTGATGACTCGATATCTTTTAGTATGTACTCATGCATTGAATATATTGGTTTCAACTGTGGTAAAGCTTGCGTTGTAGTCTTTTCTTTTATGTGTTTTAGTTCAGCTCGAATCATCTCCAAGCCGAGCACAAGCATGCTCACTTGAGCTCAAGCATGTCGAGATTGATTGTTAATTTACACACGTAAGTATAGACGATTACTAATAGTAGACTGCAAATTATCATTGTTATCCATCTGATCCCTCCAACTTCTAGTGTTCATTTCTGTTAATACAATCATGTATTAGAGGACCATAAACACAAAAACAGAAAATAGCTAATCATGTCAAACCTGTCACGATAATCTATACTATATATAAAAGAGATTTGTATCTCTCTCTTCTCGTTTAATGCAAAAAATTAAGTAATTCAAGTATTGATGCGTAATGTACAACCGTTAATGTAAAAATCAAAATAACAAATTGGTTTCTTTAGTATCAATACATAATTAATACACCATATTACTTAAAAATACAATCATATTTTCCTACTTTTTTTATCTATACTACATATAAGAGAGATTTGTATCTCTCCTTATTTAACAAAAAAAATAAGTAATCCAAGTATTGATGCATAATGTACAACCTCTAATGCAAACATCAAAATAACAAATTGATTTCTTTAATATCAATACATAATTAATACACCATAACATATTACTTAAAAATACAATCATATATTTACACTAGTATGTTACCCACGCAAAGCAGCGGTTTTGGGGCACTAAAAATTAATAAAAATATATCAAAATGGATGTTGAATTAAAAATCACAAAATTTTCAAAAATATGATGAAATAATATCATAAAAAAATAAATAGATAAAAAGATATTTCAATTTAAAAATAAAAGTAGTTTTTTAATTAAGAAGTTTAATTGTGTTTTACTAAAATGAGATGGATGGTTAAAATTGCATATAAAAAGTTGTTACAAAAGGTTAAGGTTGTTACATAAAAGAGATGATGTGTTTTTTTTATAGAAAAAAGAATATTTCTATAAAATGTAAGGCTAAAAGTCTAAATTTCAGACTTTCTAAATATAAAATGTCATAAATGCTTTATAATGTAGTATATATTTACATTGTACAACAAAAAACATATATCTACAAAATCTTATATACGATGTCTCTCTAAAATGATGGTGCATATAATTTTGAAAATCGGACCAGACGAATTGGTTCAACCGGGAACCGGGGTCACCATCGATTCAGCTAGCCAATAAAAGGCGTCTGAAGACGAACTGAGAGGACCCGTCAAAACCGATAAAAACAGGTTAACCGGGCCTCAAAAGGATCAAATTTTTTCTATTTCTCCGGTTAATCGTCACAGGGTACCTGCAGCCGCAACGCGCAGACATTATCATCAACTACACGTTCACTGAGATGGGTGGACCTAGGAGGTTTTCATGGGTTCACGGAAACCCGATGGATGTTTTCGTCGAGTGTTAATTTTCATTAAAACTTCCGATTTCTCCAAAATGAACATTCAACCAGGTCAAAAGAAAAGTTAATCCTAACTACTACAAGCTTAACCCGTCTTTCAAAAAGGGGGTCTCATACCGGTAGGTGTTTCTGGAGTAATGGACTAATGGTAACAAAACATGTGCATAGGCGTGACCCTGGTACGTTCTACAAAATACAGATCTAGTATGAGTTTTTTTTTTTGAACATGATCTAGCATGAGTTAATTAGCCTATAATATTGGTTGTTCTGGCCATGAATCCTTTTCAGCCTCGGATTCCAGGAAGTTGTCATTTAGCTTCATTTCAACAAGATCGAGTACTTTCACGCACTTTTCAGCCTTATCAAACCGTTCCTGTGCAGTCAGAAGCTCCATCCGCCTCTCTTCCAGATCCGTTTTTGCAGCTCTCTTAACCAAAGTAGCGTTTGCCTTCATTTTTACAATTAAGGTTGACTCTTTTTGGACGGCGGTCCTTTTCTGAATAGCTTCCAAGTGAGCTCGAAGCCACGCCACTTTCATGTTAGTTACTTCTGCATCTAACACTTGCGTCTCTATTTCATTCATATCAGAAATGAGGGTTGCAACGTCATTAGTTTGAATTCGCTTGACAACTTCACAAACAACCTCAAGAATAGATTCTCTCACAGAAGCAGTTTTGACTACACAATCAGACGCAATATCACCGTGTTTCTTGAAATTTAAAAAATTATAAATGGTGTAATTCGGGTTATTCGGGTCAATCCGAAAACCTAATCGAATTCAAATTCTGTTTTCGGTTCGATACGGTTCGGTTTCACCCAAATTTCTTTTAACGGAACTAACCGAACCGAATAAAAGGGCCTAGTGTAATGGGCTTATGACGGCCCAACAAGGAGCTATCTTGCTGTTTCTTGAATCCTTGGGCTGTGAAATTGATCATGGGTAATTTGGGTTGGCTTATTAAAGAGTACAAATGTGGGTACTGAGGTACTACTGATATTCCACCTATAGGCTATAGCTAAGTGTCATATCAAAAGGAAGTGGTGTTGCCAAATAACAAAACAAATTCACGACCCAAAATTTCAACAACTTAGGGATGAGCACGGTATCGGTCCCGTACCGAATTAGTGGTACCGATTTTTTCCCGAGCATAAATTAGTGATACCGGTACCGTACCGAACGGGATTCGGGTATCGGGAAATCGATGGTTTTTCCCCTTTTTTTTTGTAATTTCCCGATTTGGTACCGGTCCCGTACCAAACTAGTGGTCCCGATTTTTTTTTACTCGAATCATGGTACCGGTCCCGTACCGTATACCGGGATTCGGTACCGTTTCGGTACGGAACCGGTACGGTTCCGGTTCGGTACCGGGATTCGGGTCTATATGCTCATCCCTAGTTCTATACCTCGATATGTTGATGATAAGGTTAAGTTAATGAAAATTTTATAAATATTGAAAAGGAGTTTAGTTGCAGGCATATGATTTTCTTTTTTATAATTACTAGGTATAATGCCCGTGCACGCACGGACTTTTATCTAATTTTTTTACGATGTGTTTTTAAAAAAAATAAAATAGTTCCTTTTTAAATAAGGACCTATTATGTATATAGTTTCAAAATTGAGTTCGATTAAGTGTAGTTTTGGGTAATTATAGAGTTCAAGCACTGCATTTTTTAAGAATTATTTGTTTATCGTTGTGCAGATGTAGGTAACTATGAACAAATATATAATAAGAATTGATTTCTTGACATGCACAAGAAAGAGAGTTAACTGATCAAAGTGAATGAGATGATTGTAAGTTAGGAAGTATGAGGTTTTTATTAGGAATGACATCAAATCTTATATGTCCAAAACTATGTTTCCATCTGCATATTAACATATACACATCAAGTGCAGCAGGAAACCTTAAAGCTACAAAATTAAATGCCATACCTCTGTACTTAACCATAGTCTAGAATAGCACAACTTTGTTAGCTTTTAGTGCGTTGCTATCGGCAAACACATGACAGGTAATTTTATATTTTATATAAAAATAGCATGAAACGTTATCTCTTGATTTTTATTTTGAAACATCATATGTGCTTAACTGTCAATCGTATGTATATAAGATATTAGTATTAGTCCTTTTTAGATGCCATTTAAACTGATGTTACACCCCATTATCCGCCACAATGTTTACTCTTTTACTGATTTGGTACAAAGCTGTTAGTATTAACGTTTATCTAATAGTCACACACTTTTATTGTTCTATGTATCTAATCAAGTGTTGTGTGTCTAAAACATGCCATTTTAATGCGGTTCAACACAAAATGGGTAGGGCAGGGTCACGCTAAACATAGACTTTCCGTGACTTTCACCCATTTGACCCGTTCTCCATTTAGCTAAACTTTATGATTAGACCCATTTGATGCATTCTTGTTCATTCTCTCATATAAAGGTGTTTTCATTCAGACATCTCTTAACAATGGAGAAATATGTAAAGTAATTTTACCCTCTAGGATCTCTAGGAAGATAACACTTGCAATTATGATACGGAATTTAGAAACATCTTTGGCTATATGTATCTTGGTGAACAGATTATATAAGATAAAGCATTCAAAATTTGTTCCTATATCACCTTTTCTATAATTCTACTGGTGCATTTTTAGCTTTTCTGTTTTTTTTTCTTTTCATCTCTTTCATACTTCTGTTAGCATATTAATCTTCATAGATACAATATGTTGGTCGCACCTTAACATAGTTTTTACTTTTTCATGTTCATATACAGCAGACAAAACCAGAAATAGAAGGAGCGTTCATGAGGGGTAGAAATAGTGACCATTTTAGCCCTGGATCCGTGCTTGAAACCTCTTTTTCAAATGACAGCTGCTGCTCCAGCAGTTTGGATAATATTTCAGGTAAGGAACTATATGTTCGGATTCTCTCAGTATGACTTGTCACAATATTGTTAACCAAAGCTATCTAAAAGAAGAGATGTAATCTTTAAAGCATAACTGTAAAATTAAAGATAAGTAACGCTCACCAGCATTCTCTGGAGCCAAATAAACAAAAGTCCCTGCAACTTTCGTCTCGATAGAAAACTTCCCAGCCTTCCCAGTATGTTGTGTCATCAATGCTACATGCAACGTTGGTGTGTCAAACACATATTTTGCATCCTTTAGTTTAGACCTGGGAATCACATTCGAGTATTAGAGTAAATAGTGTCGTTTTACATGGCTTAAAGTAGCGACATGATGACGGGTCAAAATGAGCCGCTTTTCGACCCGTTCTTTTTAACCCTATTATTTTTTTAACTTTTGACATCATGTAGTTATGTGTATATCAGTACATGTATTAATTTACTTTTTGATCTTACCTCTGGTCTTATTAGCATATATGACCCAACTTTCCTTCCTTCCCATGTTTTGCAACCCATTCTTCATAGTTCCTCTATGAGCCTCAAAATCAGATTGCTTCTTTTACTTCTCAAAAGGATATAGACCAGGACTGGATAGGTATCCAAATGCAGCCGGTCGGGGATATACATCCAAGTCACCAAAGTTTGCTGAATAACAGGTTCTAATTGAAGTCAAATCTATATAATATAATTGTGATAAAATTTTGTAATTTAAAGAAAGAAGAAGGCTAACCACATGTATAAGCAAAATATCAAACCAACAAATAATGGGATACTCTAATGGTAAACTATCTTAATTACCAATTTAACAGGTTGATAAAGTACACAATTTAGTATGCTGCACCAACAGACTTAAAAATAAAAACAGAGAACTTTAACTTCCAAATGATTTTTAAAGATAATCATCAAATTATGTTTTGTATTTGAATTCAAGTTTTCCAGAAATGTCGATAATTTGTCATTTTTGAAGCCTTTAAGGCATAAAACTCATCGCTAAGACACTTTAGATTGCAAGTGCAAGGAGTAAATATTTAAGAAAATACATGACTGATTAGAAAAAAACATTCTTGTTATCATGTCTAAAATAACAAATGCCATGTTGGTGACTAAATTTGACTGATTTTACCATCAATGACCTAAAGATGAAACACGACGCTTATCAACCCGGGTAATGACTAAATGCGTCGAATAAGTAAATCATTGAGATGACAAAGAATAACACCAAGAGATTCCACAATCGGAGTATTCCAGGGGTGTTCAGATTAGCATATTTTGTGGGCTTATGGGCTTATTTGAAATTGGAAAAACTCAAAAGCTCACTTTTACTTAGAGCTTATCGATATGGCTAAGTCCATAAAATCAAAAGTCATAAGCCGAAAAATGTGGGCATATTAGTTTTTTCCAAATTCGAATAAGCCCATTAGCTCAGATTATAAGCTAATCCAAACACCCCCTAAATAGTATTAACTTCATCCATGTTACAGCTACATCGCGACTAATATTACTGTTCTAATAATAACACCCAATTATCCTACTTTTAGGTTCTGAATTTTGAGTGCTTTAGGAAGCATGTATATGTGAGTTACTGTCACGAAAAGATCACGTTTACAGATAAAAACTTGCTGTTTATGTAACTTTTTTCAACCTTAGAATGGGTCTATTTGGAACTTATTTGATTATATTAATAGGCTTTCATTTATCGTGTGAACTTTGAAAGTGGTCATCTGTTAGCAAATGAGAAGAATGAACAATTTGGTGCAGGTGAGTGTCCATCAACTCATACACAATATACATATCAGTTAACTTATGTTTACTGGTGGTCGTATAACGTCCTTCATTTTCAAAATCTGCAAATTATTGGCAAATTAGACACACTAAAATTCAGAGCATCGAAAATAATAGAAAAATATAATGTGGTTTAGTACACAAAAGGATAATATATTATGACACGATGAATATATATTATCATGATCCATATGGTAGGGGAGCTTGATTTTCCCACAATGTCCTCTTAGCATCGATTCCGTTATATCAAATGCCTTTGAACTCATGGTAGTAAAGTGGTTGCTTTTTCTTCGCTATTATCACCTGCAATATAAAATAAGAAAATATTAAAATCTTGACTTGAATAAGCAACCTACAAAACTATAAGGAATCATGGATTTAATAAATTGACCGCGTAATAATACAGAAAATCATCAAATCTGTGCTAAAATATCTATGAACCTTCTTTGACCAAAGTCCCACCCTTGTCATGTGAGCTAAATAAGAAAATTCTTTCTAATAGCTTATATACCCCGAAAGATTATAAGTTTCTTATAAACTAACACACAGTGAATACTAAAATGAGATAATAGTGGTTATAGTAAGTTACACTAATGTTTTTGATCCAAATAACAATAGCTTGGTATATAATGTTTGTGACTTTTCCATTAGTTACTTGTAGTGGTTCTTTCAACTGATTTTTCACAACATTGACAACTACGTAGTATAATGTTTGGGAATATATTTCTACGACTTACAAATAAAATACCTTGAATCCATGAAGTGGTCTTGACTATTGGCAAATCTTGATTCTTGAACATAGGGCCCGTGTACTATTGTTTTCTTGGTCAAACCATTCGATCTCGAAAGTCATAATCTTTGAGCAAATTACCTCTCTTACTCTTTTTGTTAGATTTTCTCCCTACAAAAGTGTATCACACTGCTCATGTTCGAGAACGGATTCCATTATGGTCTCTGAGAAAGAACATAAATAGCATTGCAACATGAGCAAAAACACGCGTTGGCCGAATTAATCCCTTAAGTAAAGCACCTATCCAACCCATTAGAGCTGATTTACATTTGTGTCGTTTCATCTTGATCAAGTGTCGCCATGATGGACGGCTATCTTCTTTTTCTCTTCTTTGATTGCTTTGTTCTTCATGACGTGAACCACTTACTATCAGTCATGTTTTATCTATTGTTATTGCCACATCATCAATCGATGTCTCGCTTTCGGTTAATTCGGTGCGTAATAAAGATTGTCCATCAACAACCAATGTTTTCTGTAGTTGAACCATGACCATATAAGGTCCTGCCGTGTTCTTGATAAGTTGGTCGTGGGATCCAGACTCGATTACTTATCCTGATTGAATCATTATGATTAAATATGTGTCACGAAGTATGGACAAACGGCGAGCAACTATTATTGTCGTTCTTCCTACTGACGCTTGAGTCAAAGCCTCCTGATCTGATTTTTCAGAAATCTTGCTCCTGATCCGCTTTTCCATTATAGGTGTGCTTAGACCTACTAACTATAATCCACCTATACAAAATTAAATATTGAAGTAAAAAAAACTGCAACAAAGCTTCAACCAAACCGTTTTTCCCCCAAATTGAAACAAAAATAATAGCAAAATCACAATTTATAAAAAAAAAATTAGACATTAAATCATACCTTTAGGCCAATTAGAAGAATTTTTGTTCTTCCATGATGAGAGATGGAGGTGTACACATGTTTGGGTTAAATAGAAGAATAACAGAATAAAGGACACGATAGTTCATCAATTGTTTGCTTCAATTGTTTTAATTTAGGGGCTCAAAGGAGAAGGGGATCGTGTGAGATATTTGGGAAAACAATGATACCGAGAGGGTTTTTGGTGTGGGTGCCTTCAGCAATGTGGCTATTGATGGAGGTTTGTGTCTTCGGGTTTTGAGGTGTGTTGTTTTTATAATTAAATTTGCAATTTTAGCACGAAAGTTACATAAGTAAACCTCCCATGTTTAATCTTTCAAGTTTCAAAATTTACAGTCGCTTTTTTTAGGTTTTTTTTTCAGACTTTTGACACATATATTTTTATACTCAATCTCTTTTTATAACTTATGCAAAAACGAATTTTTATAAAACTTTACTAATTAAATAAATATTTAACCTTTTTTTCCCCTTAAATATCTTTAAAAATAAATAATAATAATTCATTGTTACTAAATAAAGTATGATTTGATTTTTTTGAAATACGAATATCCCACTTGACGTTTTCCTTTACTAGTAAAAGATATATATAGGAATGTGATCGAGAGAAAACATAATCTCGGTGAAAAACCTAGAAAACTCAAACAGATGCACTGAAAAATCTTTTATATAGCCTGAAAAAATTAAGACATCCGTTTGGTTTTTTCAGTGCATCTGTTTGGTTTTCTAGGTTTTCTACCAAAATATGATTTTCTCTAGAACCCATCCCTATATATATATATATATATATATATATATATATATATATATATATATATATATATATATATATATATATTAAAGGCACGTACCATATATATATTAAAAACTTTATCATAACTATGGTTAAATTATCAAGAGATTTACTATTACCCAATTACCATATATATTATATACTATATAATTAATAAGCAAGATTGTTGCCCCGAGGTTTCATTAATGCTCCGTTGGGTGACCCGCCGGAAACGCACTGACCCGCCTGAACACTACAACACAAGTGGGCTAATGCTACGGTAAGAATCGGTTGCAAATCCGTTGCAAATGGCCATTTGCAACGGATTTCTAACGGATTCCTACCGTAGCGTTAATGCTCCATGGAAATTTAAATTGCAACCGATTTCTAATGGGGTAAAAAAAATTACAACGGTTTTCCAACCAAGAAAAATCCATTCTAAATCAGCAACCATTTTTGCAACGGATCATATTCCAACAGATTTTCTATGATTTTGTTACGGTAGATAAACTTGCAACGGATAATATTTGCTACGAGATTGCAACGGAATAAATTTGCTACAAAATTGCAACATTATGAGTTTTCAATGGAGTCTCACTGAAATGATTCCGTTAAAATTCCGTTAGAAAAAAACTGCACTTTCAGAAAAAAAAATTGCATTTAGCTATTTTTTTCGTAATATACAAATATCTAAAACTAAATATTACCGAATGCACAATTGAAACCCAAATTAATAATTAGACAAACATCCAAATATCATATTACATAGTGAATCAAATCGTGCCAAACGTGCAGCTTCTAAACTTATACACAAAGTGCAACAAACACACCTCTCTTGAAAGGAAGATATTTTCTTAGGCGAGGTGTTGCATTTACTGATGATGCTGTAACTATATCCACAAGCACACGATGAACCTGTATTTAATGTACGTAATTACATGGAGGCGGAAAAATTTAATTATGATGAAAATTATAAAATTTAAGTTATAGAAAGAAGCAGAAGGTGATGCGTTCCTCTATCACAG